>BLFK01000235.1:561530-579894 GCA_014634185.1 Astreopora myriophthalma | reverse complement strand
TTTTACACACAGAACGAGTTAAATCCATGGGTGGATTTTTCTTAGGAGGGGGTGCACCGCTAAGGAATGACGGAACTGACGGGTGACGAAAACAAATTTTCTTTTTTTGTTTTTGGCTGAATACTAGTTACATTAGAAAGGCGCACGTCATCTCGTGGGAGGGGGGTGCGCACCCCCTGCACCCTCCCGTATATCCACCCTGAGAACAATTGAGAAGTCATAACCAGACTTATTCGTGTATTAGTCACATACGACATATTGTAACAGTCATTTTCTCCCATTTACCAGATGAAGGCAAGCCCTTGATACCGTGCCCTAGAAGGCATCTAGCTGAATTGCAGTGCCAAGGAGTTTACCCCACGCTTTCTGTAACTGATGCTCGTTGCCTTGGAAGTGGGAAAGGATTCAGCAAAGTGCAGATTTGGAGTTTGTTTTCACTTGATAGGTTAGTGAAACGTACTTATATCAATCCAGCAGATAGGGGTCCGAGGGGGGCAAAAAACCCTTTTCAGAATTATATGTCATGATGACAAATTATAATTTACAAGAATGAGGGAAGTACTCCACAAAGCTCGAACTACAGTGAAGCAATATCAGTGACCACGCAGTGGGAGGGGCTGGGGGGCTAACCCCTCCCCCTCACCCAATTTTGTGCAAACAAAAATAATAAATAAGGAAAATTAAAGAAAATAAAACAAAACATTTTGAAGCATGCCCCCCACCCCACCCCAAAACTTGCTGCGCGGGCCCTAAATAGCTGTAACACTGGTACGTGTAATGTCATATCATTTTTGTTTGTTTGATTTCAGCCTCAATGAGTGCCTCGAGTCAGATCCTTCCCCTGCAGAACTCCTTTATGCAGCAGTTACCCGACACAGGTCAGTGAACAGACCAAAGGGAGCCACCACAGCAATTTTGATTGGTTCCTTCGAGCATTTTTTGTAGGGAACCCCCACTCCTACGTAAAGTTAACTTTAAACTGAAGGAAATAATGTTTTGTTTGATAATTTTTCTAGGAAAGCGTTTATAGCAGGAAAAAAAAATTCAAATTTCTCGGGTGCCGCCATCTTGAATAATTGTGACGTGTTACGGTTCCCATTGTTATGACACAAAGAGCTTTTGTATAATAACAATAGGGTGACTGTAACAACAACTGTAACTGTAACAAATAATGTTTTGTTTGATAATTTTCCTAGGAAAGCGTTTAGCAGAAAAAGAAAATTCGAATTTCTCGGGTGACGCCATCTTGAATAATTGTGACGTGTTACGGTTCCCATTGTTGTGACACAAAGAGCTTTTGTATAATAACAATAGGTTAACTGCAATAGGTGCAACTGTTGCAATATTGCAACTGGAACAGGTGACAATCATTTAAGATGGCGATACCCAAGAAATTTGAAAAGGAAAATAAGTGATTGTGGAGTTCATTTGTTTCCCTGATTCAAACGCTTTCTTTGAAAAGATTTCAAGCAAATTTGATTTGAAACATTATTTCCTTTCCTTTAAAGGGACTAGGTCACGCTATTTTAGGTGATTTTGTTTAATTTTGTTGATTATGAGCTCTAAACGTCAAATTGGCAGAACAAGAGTCTTTCATTTGCAAAATCACGGCCACATAACAACTGAGAATTATTTTCCAGCTGTGTAAATGACATTTTGATACAAACTGATATCAATTTGAAAAAAGGTGGGCCGACGTTTTTCAAATTTTTCCAAATGCAATCCATTTTAATCCTCTCCAGTTTTGTCCATCCATGACCCTTTTTGGCTTTCCTGTGTTTTGTTTGAGTTGTTCTATAGTTTTTAGCCGTTATTGTGATATTTTAGTTAATTCTATGACCATTTGATCAGTGCTGAAATTGCCTAAAATTGCGTGACCTAGCCCCTTTAAAGTTATCTTTTTGTAGGAGTGGAGGTCCTGATAACAATGATTTGCTGCCACGTTTCTTTCACAGCACTACTCGCAGGGTCCCTGTGAACACCCGAGCCGTGATGGACTTCAATTTTAGCTCAGCCCCTTTGGGTGGGGAGCCTTGCATGGTGCATCTTAATCTAAAGAACATCGGATCAGTTGCTGCTGAATGGTAAGTACTGCTTTTATCCCAAGGAAACAATTTCATAAAGAGTCTTGGAAAAACCTGGAAAGACTTTCGATTTGTTCCGAATGAAACGTCATTCAAACCGGATTGCGCCAAAGTTCCACTGATATAATGCAAATTGCGTCGAAGTGGTACTCCATTGAATGAAAAATGTTGAACTGTTCATTCATTAGAACCTGCGGTCGGCAGGCAAGATGGCGGCTATTTCCTAGCTTCAATGAAATTGTCGATTTTCAAACTCTTTTTTTTGTCTTGTCCTGTGTTGTATTTGATTTTGTTCCATTTCTCCTGTTTTTGTGTTTTTGCTTTTCAGTCCATTGTCCGTGTTGGTGTGTTGTGTGTTGACGGTTATTGTGAGTTTGTACCATCTTGCCGACTCGCAACTTGCTTATCTCCTTATTTTACCTAAACTAATACTGTGTACCTGGTTCTCCTTATCCTTATGGTTATTACAGGCAGCCAGTACTCTTTTGTAACACTCATAATAATGAATGTGTAATATTTTAATTAAAGTGCACTTAACCGGCCCAAAATATTTTTGTCGCTACAATACATCTTTGCATCTGTTTGAAACGCATTTGTTTATTTTGTCCCATTTTTGCCAAATCTTGACATTTTGTAGGCTTACGAAAAACTAAACATCATTTGGTACACGACCGAGTCAAAAGGAGCATGGGTCTAGTCCTGATTTGGCGTCACAAGCTATTTTGCATGCATGTTTACAAAGACTTAATGGCGTGCAAATCAGTTCGTGACGTCAAATCAGGAATAGACCCACGCCCCTTCTGACTCGGTCATGAACCAAATAAGGCTCAGTTTTGAAGCCTATAAAAAGTCAACATTTGGTGGAAAACAGGGTAAAATTCTCAGCGTGTTTCAAAGAGGAGTAAAGATTTAATTCAGCGAAAAATATATTTTGGGGTTAGGTGCACTTTAAGGCAAGAGTGCAAGGGAAGTTGGTGTTGTCATTGTATATGGTTACACAGGAAACCAAGATGTTTCAGTTACTAATTCATGCGATTTGGGTTCTGATACTGTTGGTGTTGGGCTTCCCTGTAGGGCATTCTTGTACCCAAGCGATCTTCAATTGGAGCTTGAGTACTGGGCCGAGACAGGGGAATATGATGAAGGTGAACTGCACCAGGTTAGAAACAATTTAACTATAACGAATTGCGATAAAGTTGAAAAGTTTAAAAATTAAAAGCATCTTGGTTAAAAGTTTAAAAATCCGACGACGTTTCGACGTTCGCTTAACGTCCTTATCAAGCCATCGGGAGGCATCTTGAGCAACACGGTCTATTGAAGACTGATTTGATGGACAAGCAATTTTCTGTTCTAAAGAAATGTAGATCAAAGTTGGATTGTCTAATTTTTGAGATGTTATTCATTAAGGAATTGAACCCCGAGTTAAATACTCAGAAAGACTCTATTCTGTACTCTATGAATACATACACTGCAATTGAGACAAACTTCCACAAAAAGCTAAATCTTAACTCACACCCTACTTGTAGCTATGCCAAGCCGCCCGCCATAGCCTGACCTTTATTGTAATCTCAGCACATACAAGCTGTATCAAGAGAGGATAATGGGACAGAGAGGGAGTCTTATGGTGTTTGCTGGGATATGTGAGTTTCAATAAAGTTTTTTATGGTCACCGGAAGTCGGTTTCCAAAGAAGTCCGCAAACCTTAATTCTGAGTTATTTAAAATTGAAAAATCGTTAAACAGTGCAGATTTATGCTTATTGCAGCAAAAATGTGGCATATGACCCAAAGCATTCCACATTAAAGGTACGAGAGCCATAAATCAATCTTTGCGGACTTCTCGGGAAACGGACTTCCGTCACTAAAAATAAATTTACTGAAATTCACATACCCCAAAGGCTAGACTGGGTGTTTCCCTCTCTGCCCCATTATCCTCTCTTGGCTGTATAAAATTGTATACCTCAAAACAAGCCTGAGGGAAAAACGTTTTGAACTAGAAAGGTCGCGCGCGGAAGAACCAATCAACATACAAGTTTTAACAACTGGAAATCTTTGGGGCGGGGGGCAGAAATGATGGACTACCAAAAACAACTGCCCACCTTAAGTCACCTAACCATTATCCAGGCCCCAGCGCTATGTGACGAAAATATTTTCCACTTATTTCGTTCCACTCAGCCAGCGGAAAATCCCACTTCCATTTCTTGCTTGACATTTTCTTTTGTTTTGAAATTTAGCCTCTTTTCAAAGCGAGTCCAGGTAAATTAGTTCTTCTGAAGGGAACTATAATGATAGTTTTGTGTACTTTTAGATGCAAGTGATGGACAACAAACTATTCAGCATTGAACCAAGGGGAGGAAAGCTGTTGCCTGGGGAATCGCACACAGTCACCTTAACTTACAGGTTAGTAACTTAATAGAGTTTGCGCAAAAATCATTTTAAGACAAATGTTCTGATTTTGGGAGTTGTCGTTACTGACTGAGACTTCTTTCTCTTTGCCAGCCACTCGTTCATCGGAACCAACAGACTGCCAGTCCTGTTCAAGGTCATGAGGGGAAGAGAAATTCTGGTACAATAGAGCTGTTTGCAATTGAATGTCTTAAAACCAAAACCAAGCAATTACAGACTCAGTCAATCACGTTCTAAAGGAAATACACTCTTAGCCAACCGCAAATCGGAGTACCTCGCGACATGGTTTTACTAGCCAATCAGAACGCGAAGCATGGAAAGGCAGCCGGCACGATGCGCGGGAAAACGAGGGCGACTAAGGGCCCCTTTACACGACCCCGGGTTGGACACCGACCAACAACAACAGTTCAGCGTCGAATTTTCACGTTTACACGAGCCCGGGCTAGGTGCGGGTTGGGTCAATCTCGGCTAACCCGGGTCAGTTCCTTTTTCGCTCGGTTGAAAGGGCTGGTAACTTTTCTTTGACATTCTTTTTTTCACATCCTCTTCTTGCCCATTCGCCTGCGCCATTTTTCTACAGGATGAGCATGGGCAAGAACGCTGAACCTCAAAAATAGTGACGTTCAAACGATCCCGGGTCAGATGGGCCACTTTTTACATGAAGAAATTGAAGAAATTTCAACCCTTCTAGCCGGGTCAACCCGAGTCTCGAGCAGGGTTACCCGGCAAGGGGGGCTGACCCGGCTTGACTACTGTTTTCATGTAAACGCTTATAAACATTTGACTGCGAAAGGGTCACCCGCCGCGGTGATTCAACCCGGGGTAAAAAGCAACCCGGGGTCGTGTAAAGAGGCCCTAAGTCGCAATAGCTTTGTGTTGGCGTTGTCATTATTATGCAAATTAAACTATGCATTTCTCAGGGGGCAAACAACTTAGACTGCATTTACACGGACACGGTTTCATTCGTAACCGCATTGTTTTCGATGCGGTTTTGCCTTCCGTTTACACGATGCCGATCAAGAACGTTACCGAAACCGGGTCGTCTTGAAAACGCTGACAAAAGTGGAGGGTTTTGAAAACGATACGGGTTCATCTGTTGTGTAATCGGCGAACTCTTGAAACCGTGTCGATTTGAAACCACGTCTGTGCAAACGCTGCCTCAAGGTCGAGAGATTTTAATGGATATTTTATATCTTTGGATGGATTTTTTCATGTTCATTGCATGTTTACAGCCTTAGCGGTAAACTAGAACGATTACACCAGTTAGTTTGATGTTTTTGCACACAAAAAAATCACAGATGAAGCAGTGAAGAAGTGAAACTATTGAAGGGAAGTCAAGGTGATTAAATTTTGACGATAGGTAATTAATTTACTATTTACGATGTTTAAGCGTGCTCTTGGCAATTTTACTTCTGATTAAAATTGTGACAAGGCGATTTTCCAGAATTTGCCGTTTTTCTAGTGTTTGCCCCCCTGGCAAAGCACAGGGCTAATTTGCATGACAATTTAAAAACAATCATGGCCGCTATCGGGAATAAGGTCTATTTGTTCTAGTGTTGCACTTTAATTGGATGAAAGGTTTGGGCAAGTTTTTTTTTATCCAATCACAGAGCAAGCCAAAAGCAAAGGAATTGCCTAGTTACTTTCAACACTCAACTGAATTTTATCACAGTACAAGTTTATGCAGGTTTACGCTCTACAATTTGTTCGTCCGATGATCTGTATGCAGCAGGATCGGGGCATGCAGCGTACGTTTGCAACTCGCAACTCTGTGCTGTTTACTTGAAAGTGTCGGCCGGACTTGATGAAAGTTTCTTGCAGTGTAAAAGACCGTTTTAATCGGGCCAGATCGCCCTAAACTCGGGTGTCAAAATGGACTTCGATAGACTCTACCAATGCCGTCAACAGAACAATCATATTTCCTTTTCAATTGTTTTCAGTTGTTACCAGTAATGTTTTGTCCGCCGGATGAATTTTCTATTGGTTTGCCTGTAACGCTTATTGACAAGGCCTCATTTTTCTTGCACTGAAGGTAAATTTCATTGGTGTGACAGTGGATCCCGATAGCTTCTATGTTCACTTTGCCAACACAAGGCACTTGTTCGAGCCGGTCGCAGTTGGAGGTACATCTCCACCAGTGCAAGTTTACGAGTTGTACAATGGCGGAGCCAGGCCTGTGAACTACGAACTAGATACAGAACCACTGGCACAAGTTCAAGTTGTGAGTACTTCACATCAAGCAGCTGTCACTGCTTTTGCGACTGTTCTGTTTATATAACTGGAATAAAGTTGCCAAAAGAACAGCTATTGGGAAAACAGAATGTTTCTCATGCAGGTGGTCTGGGAACTAGTTTAGCTTTTGGGGACTATTCCGGATCTTCTGGAATAGGAATAGATCTATTAATATATCTATTAATAGATCTATTAATATATCTATTAATAGATCTATTATTAATAATATTATTAATAATATATAATTAATATATAATATATAATTAATATTATTAATAATATTAATAGATCTTCTGGAATAGTCAGTTAACGCGTTCTTTTGGGACTTATTCTGAAATCGGAATTTTTGGAATGACAAAAATGTTGCCCCGCTTGGCCGAGTCAAGAGCTGACAACAGTGTTCGCACGTGCTCCATGTTGCTATCATCCGGCCGAGTTGACCTGGTTCGGCAAGCCAAAGTGTTTATATGGCAAAAAGCTGACTCGTCTAGGAGGGTAACCCTATCTTCGAAAGAGGCTGACCCTGCCAGGCCAGGCCGGGGTCACCCCTCTAGCCGAGCAAACCTTTTTTTTTTCCCTTCATGTCAACGGTTCAACACATTTTCATAGGAAATGTAGGAAAAGTTGGCTCGCCCAGGGTGACTAGTACTCCGGTGACGAGTGACCATAGCTGGGACGACTTTTCTCTATGTAAATGGGGCCTAACTATGGTTTGACGCATCGTATTAATAATTAATGACCTTCAGATTGGATTACTAGTACTAGTAGTAATCATAGATTAAAAAAGTGCGTTCGAGTGTTGGTAGGTTGGAATAGTAATTTCTGAAGTTTTGCATTGAGAAGGCATGGTTAATTTTTGTTGAAGCAGACCAAACAGCAATAAAGCTTGAACCTTCCAACACGTCCGACAAACTGCGAAGCACGAGGCAGAATGCTTTGCGCAACGAAATTGTGACGTCATTCAAAATGGCGCCGAAAAGGTGAACCATGCAACGAAAAAACACGGGTCAGCTTTCGCTTGCGTGCACAGGGAACCTACGCGATAACAGGCAACCCAGAAGATTAGGAAGCGTTCTTCCTTCGTCGAACGCAACAAGTTTTCCGTTCTGAGCAAGCGCACTGGCAAAAATTTTGACCGCCAAACCTACTGCGCGTGCTTAGGACGAAAAACAACTCGTAGTCGTAGAAGTACTCGAACTCCGATCTAAAGGTCGCTAGTACAACATCTTACTTCGAACGACTTGGTCCAGGAAATTGAAAAATTAAATGAATAAAAATAGGCAATAAGCAAGTCGAGGTCTTTTCCCCAAAGGCTGAAATTGAAGAGGCTGTTATTTCCGTTAATTTAATGCGAGGTCGACTAGCAGTAGAGTTACTTCAGTAGAGTTATGACTTAGAGTTAGAGTTAACGACTGCCAAAAGCCTGAATTCAAGATTTTGGACTGCCAAAATCCTGAATTCAACATTCTGGAAAGCCAAAGTTAAATGAACCGACTTGACTCTTAAATCATGGTTTAGCCCTAATCACTAAAGTTTAAGCTTACCCTTCCAAAATCATGAATTCAGGATTTTGGAGGCTTAACTCTAACTCTATAAAAGTAACTCCATAAAAATAACTCTATGAATAGCCGTCCCCATTTAATGCAGAGTGGAGGTTGCAGATTCTCATCTGTTTGTCTTTTTTGTGTTGTCCATCAGCAAAACTATGGCTGTCGCATCTTCGAGTGTCTAAATCCTACAGGAGAGATTCCACCTGGCTGTGCTGCTTTGATTTACTGGCAGTTTGCTCCACTTGAAGCAAGAACATACATGGTTAGTCATCCGTAAAGCTAACTGTTCTACTGGCGTAGAGTGTTTTCACTCATGTGACCAGCAGCGAGATTTGCATACTGAAACAAAAGGAAGAATTTGCATAAAAATAGAGTTCAGTTGCCAAGAGAATATTTCACTCCTCCAACATGGCCGCCGTTTTCTTTGTTTTACTCTCCCAACATGGCTCCCTTGACGTCATGTGAACCCACTCTATAGAGCGTACACACATGACGTCACAGTGGCCATATTGGTGTTCCAAATTATTTAATTTTACTTTGTGAAGCAGTGATACTAGTACTTAGTGATTCTGAGTACTCATCGAGAGAGGTTATGTCATTACACAAACAATTACATTACAGCAGCCACAAAAGACTAAAAATAAGAAAATAAGAAAAAGAAAGCGGGAAAAAAAATATATTTATAATTCATCAAATATTTTCGCTCACGCGCGATTGGTCTAAACACGTCACGTGACCGAATATTCCCCAGCTAAAACTGGGGAATATCCGAGAATATTCCCCAATTTACTAAAGTACGCGCGTTGCGAAAAAGATTTGAAGGATAATAAACACAATAGCCTCCATTTGACGCGAAAATATGCTCGGATATTTTGTCGCTTCTCGGAACAGATAATGTCCGGGGACAAATATCCTAGCATATTTTCGAGTCAAATGGAGGCTATTGTTTATATATACACACCAGCAGTTTACAGTATTATTTAAATTTAGAATACAGGTCCCACCAAATAATGGCCAATCAGATTGGGCCTGAGAACCATAACGCCTCTCATTGGTCCGCAACCAAGAGCCGCACGTGGGATTGCTCGTGCTAAATGCAAATCATGGCACAAGTCTAGCAGCAATCGTTCTAAAAATAGATAATACCGTAAACTGATGGGCCACATACAATTCCAGATCGAGACTTCTGGGTTATGGACGTCTGGTCTGGACATAATTCAATGCGATGTGATGATCCACGAGACTTATTGAGCTACTGAATTGAGAACAATGCTGGGTTGGTAACCTTGGACATGTCACGTTTTACTTGTCGCTTGTAGGTGGATATTCCAGTGCGCATTATTGGTGGAGAGACAGTGCTAGTGACATTTTCTGGCGTGGGATATGACCAAAGGATCATGGGAGATACACTGCCTGTGCGAGACATGGGCAGCACCACAGTCCCTGACAAACAGGTTGTGCAGGTCCCCAAACAGGTTTGTATTTCACCGATGTGCCAAAGTGTATTTCGTTTGTACTTGGCATTGTAAATCACACGCCAGTTTCTCATACCTTGAGATAAATGCAAAGAACAAAGGTTCAACAAAATGTTACACGTAATGTTTAAAAAACGAGCAGCAGTCTTTTATCGGGTATAAAACACGAGGCGTAGCCGAGTGTTTTTAGACCCGATAAAACACTGCTGCGAGTTTTTTGAACAGCTTCAAAAACTTCTGTTGCAGATCTATTCATTTTTTAATAATCCTTGGGTTTTCTAATTATTTTCCCAGGTAAAACTGGAGGTAAAAATTTAGCCGTGTTTTATCAGATATAAAGACACTCATTAAAAATTAATTGTCTTTGTATTTTCTTCATGAATTATTGATAGTTTTTGAATGATAGATAATGACTTTTACACAAAATAATTAGGATAGTATGCACGCCCTCATTGGTCAATAGTTTTGTTTAAATGAGAGTATGTAAACATGGTTGTGACATTTGCGCGAATTTTGATTGGTTCATGTGTTGTCAGATGCACGTTTTGATTGGCTAGTAGGAAATATGATTGCCCAGACCGTGTATTAAGAAAATCTATTTCAATCAAGAAGTAAATAAACAACATTTCCTTCATATGTCGAATTATTTTTGAGAAATATTTTATAAAAGCAGTAGAGGACTTCTTCCGTGTTTACATAGCCTCATCTAAACACTCGGGGGTTGGGAGAATTCTCGACAGTTATGCAAACCCTTGACTGTGTCTGGGGTTTGCATAAGTGTCACTAATTCTCCCAACCTGTGAAGATCACAGGCTGTATGATTTGATAAGATCTTTTGTAACCTAAGCGGGTCTTTTGGAGGTGTATGGTTTGACCAGATTTTGAGCAGACTTTGAGGGTTCTCAATAAAGAGGCATGATTTGAGCTTTAAACATTAATGTACTTGGTTAGTGATCAAATTATTGAGCAATATTTTTTTAATTGGTGTCCTTCTTTTGCAGCTCTCATATCTGTCAGTCGAGTGCATTCCATTTGGCGATGTTCCTTTGTATGCAGTGACCCATCGCATGTTTTTCCTCCATAACTCTTCTACGGATCACATTATTTCTTTTAGATGGGTTTTAGAAGGATCGGCTGCAGAACAGGTACGTTTGCCAAAATCTCCATCTTTCAACCTTAGACATTCCATTGTGCCTTTTTTCATTTAATTCAATCTGTTTTCTGCCACCTTTTGCGACTCCATTGCCGACATTTTCCAAAAGTTACGAACTTTGTAAGTCTGCTCGGGGCATTTTTTTCCTTTTTTTCTTGCCCGGGAACGAAGCAGGCAGTCCCGAGCGGGCAAGATAGCCTATCAAAGCACAGAATTCGCTTCATCTTGCCTGCTCACGGAGCCTGCCATATAATAATTAACGTTATTATGCAAGTGTGATCATTGCAGTGAAATGAACTTAAGAAGTTGCAAAGGAAGCCTGACAAAGGTGTGATCCATTTCTCTTTTTTTCTGAATTTGCTGCTTTCGTGTTTTAAGGTCGTAATGATTGAACCAGATCATGGCTTCCTCAAGCCACAACAAAATGTACTTCTGAAGGTTAGTTGTATATTTTTTGTTGAAAGTATATTTTTACTCTTTGGAACTCACCCTCTCCACCCCCAAAATTATCTCACAAAATCATTTTCTACTGTAAGAGGTTTTTTGTTTGTTGTTTGGTAGATTTCGTTCTTTTCCTGTGCTGCTCCTTCACTTTATGATATGGACATCATATGCGAGGTATGATCGTCGCTTATTGTTTCTGTTAATACATTAGTAGATTGTAGAGGGCAAATCAAGAGGCCTTCCGAGGTGGGTTCTGGTAAAACCAGTGTACGGGTAACGGATAGCGCTTTTTGTGACAACGTCGTTAATCTTACCTGGTAGACCCATCTGTTTTCCCAAGGTGGACAGCAGTTTATGCGTAGATAAAATGCGAGTAAAGACATAGAGAAATGGTTACGTTTTTATGATGTTGAACTTAGACACATCCCGTACCCTTAAACCGATTTCGGATATCCGAGGGCCGATTTAGGGCCCATTTACACGGTACAACTTTTGGTTACAACTGTCGTTTGCGATTTCGTCTGTGCGCGCTGCTCGTGCCACGAAACAAATAGCGGACAACTCTCGTACTGCAAAACCCATCTTGGTGTGAGTCTTTAAAAAAATAGGTCGGTCGGTCGGTTGGTCCCAAGGAGTCCTGTTCTCAAGTGACACTGGAACCATCGTCTTTTATAAGTTAATTACATGTTATATCTTTAAGATTGTTGATGAAACAGAGATGTCTGAGTACAATCAGCGGCTTATAGATTGGACCAACATGAAGGAAGAAAAACAACATACCTTCACCATAACAGAAGACGACTTGAAGAGACCACATTCAGGGCCACACCTAAAGTCTATCAAGCCCTCGAGTCGATCAATGTCTTATTCAGAAGGAGACCTCAGGAAATACCAGACCTTGCCTCCGATAGGTAACAGATGAAACTTGCACCTCAGGCGCATCAGTTGTTTGACAAAATAATGTCGTATGTGAATAGACCTTTTCACGGATAGTGACACCATATTGGTTGAGGGGCAAACAGAAAAAATTACAGTGAATGTATGGGATTTTGGCTGGCTTTGAACATCTGTAACTCTCCTACGAAAGCGGTATTTTGACAGCGAAAATATGTTTTAAAAGGCATTTGTACTAAGATTATTTTCATGAAGTATAAAGAACAGATTCAGGCTTCAACGACCGTTAGTGTTTGTTGATATTTCATACAGATCTTTCCGATCAAAATTATGCAAATTGCCACGAAAATGTATCCGTGTTATTTTCTCATCTCGTGCGAATTGAAGGTGGTTATCCGACATGGACAACTTTTGCGTTTGATTTTCTCATTGTTTAAGTTGGGAAAATGGACAGATAAATTTAAGACACATGAAATCGTTCGTCATCAAGATGTTTTTACATCAGTCAGACGAGTTTTCCGTCGAAATGTACTCAACGGTACTGTAAGTGCAAGAATTATATCAGCGTTCCAGCTTGAATCAAAGGGCGCGTGTGAATAAGCTTGTCGTTTTTGTTTTACAGGTTCCCCCAGAGAGGCAAAACGAAAAATGAAGAACAGCGCGTCTCGCCAAGAGACTCCACCCCAGCCGGTCCCCCCTGAGGCGTTCTTGCTTCATCTTGGAGTGACGGCCAGAACGCATCCCATAGGAGAGTTTTTCAAAGCGTTCCCTTCAGCAATGGAGAACTTTGTCATTGACCAGTAAGTGTTGTATGCCATATTCAGCATATTTCCTAAAGTGGTCATGATAAATTTCATCTTTAACTTTTCAGCCTGCGAGCCCAGTGGTTTGTGACGGGTTTGATTTCAGTGAAACCAGCCGAAATAAAGTTTTGACGGGGGCCTTGTTTCTCAAAAGCCCCGGAACTTTGCGGGCGTGTTTCGGGTGCCACAACTCCCTCCATGTCGTGAGAGTTTGCTCTTTCTTATCTTCAAAGCATGTTAAAAGACCAAGATAAGCGGATCATAGTTTCACACTTTGTTATTTAGGAGATGACGACAATGAAATGTACCAAAATGTAATGCCGAGTCACTAAACTTATTGTTCTGTGCCGTTCATAAATATATATTTCGTTTTCAGGCGTTACGTGTTGTCCCAAGGACCAGCTGACCGTGAAAAAGAGGACCTTTCTGCTTTAGTTTCCTGCTCAAGATCTGAAATGGGCATCATTGAGAATGTACTCTCGGTTATTCTCAGGTAATGTTTGATCAGGCTTCAGGATCATTTGACAAGTTACCGCACCAAACTTCGTTGTATTCCACCCCTCCCCTGTTGGTTCTCTCGAGTTTGTTATCGACACTTCAGTGTCAATAGGACTTCTGGTTTTGTTATCAATGTAATGAGCATTTGCCTTAAATGACAGTATGATCGTTTCTCGTCAAAGCGTGTGTGTTTTTCCCGGTAGAGGGGTTTGGGGGCGGAGGGGCGGGGGGCACTTGCGGTAAAACATTTGTTACAGCAACGAAAATTTACAAGATTGCGATTTAGTCTGATAATTTTGTTTTTCTATTTTGGTTCATGTAGGGGGCTTCTAGATGATGACAACTTCCATCAACGCATGCGCGAAATAAGTCAAGAGCCTGTGCCGTACTTTCGACAGCTGTGTGAGGCTCAATATACCACCAGTTCCAGGCCTTCCTCAGCCGGCAGTCAAAGTAGTGACCAGTCCTCCTTCAGCGAGGAGTTTGGTGGTGAACTGGATCACATTCTTCAGACAACACGGGTATTGAACGTGGTCTCGGATTATACAGGGTCGGCCAGGGGGGAGAGGGCGGGGAGGGGGTACTGGAATACCAATATACCCGAAATAGGCCATCCAATACACCAAAAAATAAACTAAAAATCTTGTAAAATACCACCATTTAGAAAACCATGGTATACTTTATACCCAAAATTAGTCGTGAGCGAAGCAAGGAGAGCTAGGCTTACCTTTAAGCACTCCACTGAATATCTTTAGTGCAACGAGCCACGTCTTGAGGTTTGGGAAAATGAATAGAACTCTTCAGTGAATCAGGGAAAATTCAATTTATTCAAGTCTAAATTTTGAGGCTCCATAGACGTTTCGTCTCACTTTCCGATCAATTACTGCTGGTTTCAGCTGAAAATGGCTGCACTAATAGAAAAGAAAGTCGGTTGATGCAGCCACCCTTATCCTTCTTTTTGGCCTACTGGACGGGTCGAAACTACTGGACACGTCTTCTCCCAGCTCAGCTTCAGCTTCAGATTCTTCCTGAGGGAGAACACCATCCTCTGATAAATGCCAGGATAAAAGAAGAATGTAGTATGACTGTTACTGACAACTGTCCTTACGCTTGTGACAGCATCACCCAACCCATCTTTGGAGACCGGATGTTCAGTTCCTGTCGTGACAAACAGAAGTGGCTCAACAAGGTCCTGAGAAAACCATTCAGTTCTAACATGGGCAACGTGGTCATCCTGTGGGAGGTCTTCCAGCAGTTTAACAATGTAGAATGCAATTGCTGGTACATCTGTGGGCCTACGGCTTTGAGGAAAAGCCACATATATTCCTGTCGGATGAATGATAGTAACTCTGCTGGAACTTGCACTTCCCTTGTTTTGAACACTACTCTCATCTTGCAATAGAGTGCTGAAGTCTACAGCTTTTTCTTTCAGTGGTGAAGTTAATACTTAATACCCAATTTTTAGCAGAAAAATATTGTATACCTCATTTTAAATACCCTCATATACCGTATACCCCCAAAACCCTGGCCGACCGTGATTATAGGCCTAGACACAAATATGTCAAAATTCAGTTTTTGCTATTTCACTTTGAACTTAATAACATCTCGCGTATAAAACGTCACGATTAGCCGTTTTTATGCTAGAGACGTTAAAGTCCTCTGGACGAAACGAATTATTTAAGGTCGTCGCCATCAAAACTTGACGCGTAAAATTAAAGTAGACGACTTACAAGAAAAAAAAAACAAGCAAGATGTTCAAGAAGAAGAAGACTTTGACGTCTAGTGTAAAACCTAGTATAAATAGGGCAGACGCATTTAGCGTCTGACGTCTTTAAACTCGTCTGTTAAGTGCGTATTTGAGAGACACTTAACAGACGACTTCTACCTCTCAGACGTTAAATACGTCTAGTATGGAAACGGGACGTTCTAACTGGAAAGCATTTTGCCCTTGCCTCGTTATTCAGTCGCACTTCGTTTCCGCATTCCTTGCTCTCCCGGTCGGCACAGTCACACAAATCAAGTGTTTCAGTCCTGTATAGCTCTTCGTCATTTTTTTCGGGAGAAACATTTGCATTGACATTTCTTTTTTTGGTTGGGACGCTGAAAAATAGACTTCTGAAGCTGCAATTCAGCCATGTTTATTTGATGTTCGTATATTCGCGCATTTGCAGTTTATTCATTGGCGCAGAGTTTACCCCTGTCAGATAGAACCCAGACATTTTTTTTAATGTAAAGCCTTGTTTGTTTTTTTCTTTTGTGAGGTCGTCTACTTTTCCGCCTCCCGTTTTTATACAAGACGGCTTTCACGTCTCAGACGTTAAATTCGTCTCGACGGCTTTGACGTCTCTAGCATGGAAACGACCATTTTATTCACGTTTTTTATTCACGTCATGAGACGTTAAATGCATCTCAATGTCTTGTTTTACCATTTTTACACTTGACAAACTAGACGTTAAAGTCGTCTCAAAACGAGGTAAACGTCTTGGATGACTTTAACATTTCTAACACAAAAATGGCCATAAAGATTATGTGTTATCTTAAACAAGTCTTGCTTCTAGTCGCAAACTCTAGCATTGCGTTTTACAGCACTCTGGTGGTGAACAAGACAGCAAAGATTCAGGGAGAATGATGAGTAGGACACAGCAGATCATACAGCACAGGTCTGAGTCTTCAATATCAATGCCCGACAGACTGCAGTTAGAAGAGAATCAGAGAGATCCTGAAATGCTCACTGCTCATAGGCAAGCAGTTCGCAGGTTTGTGTCCAGTAGTTTCTCCGGGGTGGGGGGGGGGGACTCAACAGATGCTTGGGTAGGGAGGTGTGGGGAGGTGTGGCCCGGGCGCTCAAACCCAAACCCAAACCCTGTTTAAGACTATTAAATTGAAATCAACGGTTTTGTTTTTCACTGCTGTCAACCACATAAGCCAACCTGGTCAAAGTCCACAATGCACTTTGTGATTGGTGGTTTTTGTTCCACTTTGTTGGTTTCTGATTTCAACGGTCAGTCTACTTGTCGCCATGAATATGATTGACAGCTGTAAAAAACGAAAACATTTTAGATTTTTTAAAAAACTTTAAGTGTTTTTGAAAGTTGCAGTAGCACTCCAGTTTGGAGTTTTACTCATGCGTATGTAAAATTGGTTGTTACCTCGTCTTCTTGGAGGAAAGACGCAAAGGACTTCACTTTGAGGATATTTTAACTTTGTAGAAAACAAAAAGACTTTTTTTCAGCCATTTTGTGGCAGTTCTCTTTAGCAAGAAATTGCAGAAGACGTGAAAATGTAGTGAGAACTTTATAGACACTGTCTCGTCTTGTTTATTTTGGCTTCACGGGACTGCAGACAGGGAGGCCAAAGGTCGGTTTTGGAGTTTATTGCCATTTCACACTGCACCCATGAAGGACTTTAAAAAAGGACATTTTGTATAGCAAAGAAGTAAAAATAATATGAGGTTAGCACAATGTAGCATAATGTGTGTGACTGAAGGAAAATCCATTTTCTACCAAAAGCAAATGTTCTCCATTTTAATATTCCCCTTTTTAATATTCCCCTTTGTCTTCACAATTTATTTGTTTGGGTTCTTTTCCTCGTAGGCTTCCCGAGTTCCAGTCGCTTGTGGAATCTGTCTTGGAAAATTCTCTCCTCAACTTACTGACCGAAGCAAACAACGGAGAAGTGAACCTGACTGCACGCACCAGGGTTATTGCTCTACCACCCAACAGAACTATTAATTAAAACCATCAGACAACATTCAAATGACTTCCATTTTGCATGGAAAAGTTGTAAATAATCAACTTACCTTTCCAGTGTCAAATAATAAAATCAACCGTGGATTGACAATACACGAGGTCTTTCAACGGAGCATGGTCTAGTATCAACTTTGTGTCGTATTGGAGACAACCTTTGAATTGTGCAGTGTATTTTGCCTCTTCAGCTTAATTAAATGTGGCAATGCGGCATGAACACTAAATACAAGCTTGCCTGTCAATTCAAGCTTCTCAAATCATGGAGAATATTTCAAATCGGTAAATTTAGAGAGGGGACAAAAAGCTGATCTTTCAGATCAAATCCTCCTTGATCTCTCCGCTGACTCCAGAACTTATGAAGTGTCCAGCCTTTAAGGTTGTTTTAATGAAGGTCAGGAGCAAAAGCAAAAGCATTCCAGAATATCTCAAATGGACATTGGATGCAACAAAAGCTTGTTGTTGTTTTTTATTCACTGCAAACTAAGATTGGCCGGTTTTTGCAGAATTTCATTTTTCCCATGCAAAGGCTTTCAATCATTCCCATTAACTGAATTCTCAAATTGTGAGCTTGGGTTGCCTATGTACTCACACACTGCATTTTTAGAAGTTATGGAGCTATTTATATCTCCCAGATCCAGCTCTCTGATGGCCAGTCTTTTTTTCGCAAAAAAAGAGGTTATGGTAGACAGTTGAATTAAAATCTTTTTTAAAGGGATAACATGTTTATTTCACTTCAGAAGGCAAAACGTGATGCAAAACCTCCCATAAAGTTGAATTCAAAATTGCACTGAGAATGAACAGTCCTGTGTTGAGCATTAGATGAGACACTTCCCAAATTTGATGGAAAAAGAATATTTTTATTTGAAGAGTTCTTTGAAACTGGAGGCTTCTAGAGCACTCAGTTGTGCAAATTGAATCCCTGGCTACATGTAAACATCTAACATTTTTGCCCAACGTCATGTTTGGTAAACATGTTTGACTGTTTAGCCGGTTGTCTCAGCATTTGTTTCATTTAGCTCAAACATTTTCATCCAACATTTTATGTTGCAAAGAAATGTTTGATTGTTTGGCCACCCTGGCT
>BLFK01000235.1:554030-556530 GCA_014634185.1 Astreopora myriophthalma | reverse complement strand
CAAGCCATTGCTCAGAGCCGCCAAAGAGACACTCAACCTTGCTTTGAAGTGCCTTCCTTTGTTCGGCCTCGGTAGCTGAATAGCTGAAAGCAGTGAGGATATCCTTCCAAGTGGCATCTGAGAGAAAAAGAGCACAACGGAACAATAGGGTATCATAATATCACTAAAAAAACTCTCAATTAATTATTAATTTATTTGTTTATTATTAATTATTAATTAATTATTAATTAATCAATTAATTCTCAATCAAATCAAAAATTCTCATCATTTGCATGATGGCATCATTTTACTGCAAAGACCAGAATGCTCTGTAAAAATGCTTTCTTATGCAGATTTATTACTCTTTAGGGAAAAACGAGACAATTGGTAAAATTTGCCTGACAATAGAAGGTACTCAATGGATTCTGGTCCTGGTAGTAAGATGACGCCATCATGCAAATGGCCTATTGCAGTTACTGAGTTAAGGCTTCTCTCCGGGCAATACTCTGGGGAGGATGAAATACTAAACACTGCCGGCAATACTGAATTCCAATTGACTGCCTTATTTGAAATGCTAAATTTTGTTTGACATTATTATACCTACAGGAGACAACACAAGCACTTAACTTGGGAACAGAAATCCGCACTGCTACCGGTGAGTAAACAAGTGGGTGGCATTTTTTGAAGAACGAGTCAAAATACAATAGACGCTATTCTTATTCGGTGACATGCAAATATGTGGCGGGGTATTCAGCAGTTGAGCTAACAAGTGGACATGTGTGGGCAAAACCACATTTTCACTTATTTGCTTTGCTGTAAAGAAGTATGTTTTTTTTTGTTTTTTTTTCCTTGAAATGGAAACGAAGAAAAAAGGTCGAACTGGTCCCGATCGGTTTGATAACGTGCTGCTTAAAAAAAATTATTAATAACCTAAGAACTAAGCTGAAGTTGAGTTTATGTGCAACGATTTTCAGTCAAACTGGTTAATCATTACGATCTTGGTTTTCACCATATAAAAATGCAACCAGCGAATTAAAATGAAGCTAAATGTATACTCAACGAACAAGAAAGGAAATTAAAGTTGAGCTACAACTCGCGGAAAGAGAAATCAGCAAACCAGGCCAGACAAACTGATGAGCTTTATCTCACTTACCTATAAAAAGGCAGGCATATTTCTCAGGCAATACTGCCATTGGCAAATTCCTATCAAAATCAGAGGTTATCTTTCAGTTTGTAAAGAATAAATAAATGTGATGTGAGCGTGAAGCTCTCTCCCCAATCAGACGAACAATTTTCCACAGGCGTTGTCTTTTAAATCAGAATAAAATGGGGGAAGCTTGGGTCGAGGTTGCCTTGGTAACCAAGCAGGCTTATGAAATAAAACACTGCTTCAGGGACAATATATTCTTTTTTACGGACAATATATTAAAAGTAAATCCACTGATGTCGTATATTACATGTATAGATGTTATTGAACTAGTTTCTTCAGTCCGTATTGGGAAAATATTGGTCTTGTTTATGGCCCTCGCCAATCTCGTACCCAGAGTCCTCAGGCCCTTTGGTCAGCGAGTTGTCGCCAGGAGAGACTGTGGGATAATCGAAAAAACTCGAATTTTTTGATTGGCAGTTACTTTACAACTTCAAAAGCGCTGGCACAGAAACCGTCCCAGATTTCGTGGAAAAATGGTACGTGGGAATACGTGGTTATAAATGGTGATACATGTTGATAGATGGCAATGCATGCCTACATTGTTAATTTAAGAATTAGACCCGTAGACCTTGTGGGCTACGGGTCAATAGCCCTTGAGGCGAAGCCAAATGGGCGGTTGACCCGTGGCCCTTGAGGGCGAAGGGTCTAATTGTTTTAGTATCACCCAACTAGTCGGACAGAAAAGGCAATAATAAAGTTAGCAAATGCAACTTGAAGGAATATTTATTTGGGAATAAAACGAAAGAAAGCGTCACGCTTTTGGCTACTCGAGGTCTATTACTAATAGTTCTCTAGTAGCGTAGCCAATGAAAATGCAGGATTTGCATTAGTCCACTAGTTGGCATGGGTGATACTAAATATGGTTATTATGCTACTTTTATACTGTTGATACACTTTGATAATCCTACTTAAAGTACCTACCATCTCTTCGGGCACCCACCCGCTGACCAAAGAGACCGAGGACTCTGGGTATAAGATTGGCACCTCGCTTGCTCAGTTGCTGTATCCAGTAGTTTAGCCTTGTTTTGGATAAATGCCTGATCATTCAGTTTAAGAGAGTTGACAGACCTTGTGACAAAGATGGGGCAATGGGTCGTCTGAAATGATTTCGCAGTTTTCTGGGTCTTTCTGCATGTACTGGAAAGCATTGTATTTTATTCACTTGCAATTAATCTTTATTTGCAGTTGTTTTGTTTTTTGTCTTTTGTTTCTTTTATGTCACCCATGCTCCAGTACCAGCTGCATCTGCCAGTTTTCTTCACCCTAACCCTTCAAAATTTTAGACTAGGGACAAGGAGGGGGGGGGGGGGG
>BLFK01000235.1:534874-539874 GCA_014634185.1 Astreopora myriophthalma | reverse complement strand
CACCTGCACCCTAGTACAACTTTGTGAAAACTGGATTACAGATGCTCTCAAGCTCCTTCCGTAGTCTTTCGTACTCTTCTTTGCTTGCATCAGGTTGAGTATCTAGCCAGCTCACCACATCATCACATTTGCCAATAATCATTTTTCGGTCACTCTCTGAGATATTCTCCTTTACCTGAAGAATAGCAGTGGGTCACATCAAAACTTTAGAAACCGCGTTTCGGACACCAACAGGTGATCTGTGCAGATCCTCACCTAGTCGTTTATTTTTAAACGTATACTTGTGAAACAACCATCTTGACATCAATTTTTCAATCCCCTGCTGCTAGTTAATTTCTTTTCAGCAGTCTTAACAGTTCCAAGTGTGTTTGCTTTCATTTTTTGTTTGTTTTGCTTTCGTCTCAAACAAGGCAATTAGGCCATCAACACCAATTCAGTGGCAGTTGTACAAAGTCCCATTAATTTCTCCCTCTGTGCTTGTGACTTAAAGCAAGAAAACAAACATTTACATGTACCTTGTCATCTTCCACTGTGCTTTTCATGTGGTATGCTTAACTCTCCAGTGAATTCTTGGCCTTAATTTTATCATGCTGAGCATCATCATCTGCTTTGTACCTCTCGGCTTCACGCACCATGCGATCAATCTCATCTTTGGACAGCCTTCCCTTGTCATTGGTGATGGTGATTTTGTTCTCTCGTCCTGTGCTCTTGTCTACAGCTGAGACATTGAGGATGCCATTTGCATCGATGTCATAGGTGACTTCAATTTGTGACACTCCACGAGGAGCAGGTGGGATGCCGGACAGCTCAAACTTACCCAGCAGATTGTTGTCGGCGACCATGCCTCTTTCTCCTTCAAACACCTAAACAAAACAAAGCAACACAGGTGATCCAACTCAAGCTTTTAAGTTTTCACCAAACTCCCAGTCAGTCAAGCAGACATCAGACATGAAATGAGGCCGATAAACTAAAAGGAATAACAAGGGGAAGATGGTTTTTCCTCAGCTCATCACTGCTGCCCATTCAATCTATCCTTTCTCAAAGGCCATGAAACTTTTTAACCATATTTCTGGCTACACAGTTCTCTCTGTATCTTGAAATGGAAGTTGATTTAAGCCATAAAACCTTGAAATTGGTTTGCTCTCTCTTATCTCGAAAGCATGTTAAAAGAGCTGATTTTCAGAATATGGGTATCACAGTTTTAACATTCCTTCTCAGGCCCATAAACTTCTCAGGACTTCTAAGAAACAAGTCTTAAGACTTTGGTAAAGACTTTAAGTGTCATATCACAGCTTTACTATGCAAATTCATATTTACCTGGGTCAGTAAACTGGTCTGGTTGTCAGAGAAAGTGGTGAACTTCTGTGTTTGTTTTGTGGGTATAGTGGTGTTACGCTTGATCAGGACCATCATGACTCCACCAGTAGTTTCAATCCCCAGAGACAAGGGTGTCACATCTAAAAGCATTAAGTCCTGAACCTCACTGCTCTTGTTACCACTAAGGATAGCAGCTTGGACAGCGGCTCCATAAGCCACAGCCTCATCTGGGTTAATGTTCTTGTTCAGCTCTTTGTTGCCCAAAAAATTCTGCAGGTGTTCCTGGATTTTTGGAATTCTAGTTGAGCCCCCAACCAAAACAACTTCATGGACCTCGGATATGCTTAGACCAGCATCTCGCAGGGCCTTTTGTACTGGCTCCAGGGTGTCCTTAAAGTATTCCTTATTCAAATCCTCGAACTTGGCACGTGTAAGTGTAGTGTAAAAGTCAATCCCTTCAAAAAGGGAATCTATCTCAATGCTAGTGCTAGCACTGGAAGACAGGGTTCTCTTGGCACGCTCACAAGCTGTGCGCAATCGCCGCACTGAACGTTTGTTTGTTGACAAGTCTTTCTTGTACTTCTTCTTGAAAACATCAACAAAGAAGTTCACAACATTATTGTCAAAGTCTTCTCCTCCCAAATGTGTGTCGCCTGCCGTTGACTTGACTTCAAAGATTCCATCCTCGATACTCAGAATGGACACATCAAACGTGCCTCCCCCAAGATCAAAGATGAGAACATTGCACTCAGCACCAACCTTCTTGTCAAGACCATAAGCAATAGCTGCAGCAGTTGGTTCATTGATAATCTGCAGGACATTCAGGCCGGCAATCACACCTTAACAACAAGAGGATAACCTTTACTTTATGACCCTTTATTTTGGGTTAATTAATTTCACACTTGAATCAGAGTAAAGATTCAAAATTTCATCCAATTTTCAACAAGGCTCTTACACATTAATTCATTAAACAAAATACCAAAACCCTATATCCTAATCCACTTCAGCATCTGATCTTAAATACGATGTTTTTCACACGAATTGAAGGGCTCCAGCCAAAAACTTTGTAGGTATTTTAGTACATTTTGTCATTTTGCAAACAAATTTCACGCAATACACTGGAATTACGTTATTAAATTACCTATCCCAAGTAATGTAAAGAAAATAATGAACCGAAAGAAAAAAATTCTGGGCACTTGGAGGGGGTGGGGGGGGGGGTGCGGTTATGTAACAGAGTGAATATTCACGACATGTTAACGCAACCTTCCACTATTTATTCTCACACCTTATCTGATCCTTTTTTTTAACTCGATAGCCTATTTTCCAAGTATAGAAAAAACGGCTACGGTTATAAGGGGGTAAAAATAGAGGGAAAAAATTTTTCTTGGCATCTTTTCATCGCAACGTCCCAATTTTCGCCATATAGGATGCGGAAGTTCACCTCGTAATTTTACTGCAGTTGATTCAGTGGAGATTGGCCATGATTTTGCGAAATAACCTAAAAGCCACACAAAATTTGCCTATGTCGTTTTTGCTTGGAGCCCTTCAATAAACCTTTCCCACATTCCTCCCAGTTCCCCACGGTTAGTTATGAAATGAGGCTGCGGTGGATAAAATTCAAAATGGAGGGAAATGTTTGCTCCAGCCATTTTGAATGTTATACACCCCAGCCTCATTTCATAACTTACCGTGGGCGACTGGGAAGAATGCAGGAAAGAAAGCCCTATTATTGTAATGTTTTTCTTGTCATTCACTGTCACTATGTAATCAACATTTTACTAAAAAAGAAAGCACAAGTAATCCACTAGAGAAGAGAGATAGAGACGTACACGGTCAGAAACTAATCTCCCAACTGCGACTATTTTCTAAGTTTTTATCTCTCTCATGTAGAATAAACCATGGGTAAATGAACTATTGATGTGCCTGTGACTAGAGGAAATAACTTTCTTTTCGAATCTCTCTTTTGTCACCTCCCATAGCAAGCTCCACAATACCACACCTGCACTTATGTCCAGGATTGCACGCAATTACAAATTTTACACTTTTTACGATTTTTCGTAGATTTGCCACGAAAAGTCGCGGCCGCGACGACTTTTCGCACTTTACAATTTTTCGTTACTTTTTTGTTTTTCTCACTTACCAGACGGGGCTTCCGAATTCAACTAATTCTCCGAAAAGTGCGAAAAATCGTTTCGTTTTCCCACTTTACTGTTTTTCTTTACCTCTTTTTCTTCATCACTTAGCAGAGGCGGCCTTGGAACGGCCGATGTAAAACTCATTGCGCTTGTATATCGCATTGAATCCTGCAATCGTATTCACATTTCAAAGGGTCACTTAACGTACAATGCGTGCTTCAATATTACGACTTTGCTTCATCTCGCATCATCGCCCGATCTAAAACACATCGCGCTCTTATAGGCTATCCAAAGCTATACGTACAGGTAATGACATGATTTCGAGTGCAATTTGGAATAAATAAGCACGAGTAAATTTTTTCAAAGCCTAACAAAATTGCACGAACCCGTAGGGCGAGTGCAATTTGTGGTCTTTGAAAAAATTTACGAGTGATTATTTATTTCAAATTGAACGAGAAAAATCATGTGATTACTTATTAATAATGTTCATGAACAAATTGCGAGATGGCTTATCATAATTATGCAGAAGCAACGCAGGTAAATTACGTGCAAAAATAATTTATTCAAACCCTGCAAATATATCATCACGCGTTCAGTCAAAACAACAGGTTTTTCAATGCTTTTAAAGTTTTCTAAGCCGCAAAATGTTTTTTTTATCTTTTTTGCACTGAATTACCTTTTTTCTGCATCGTGTTTCCTGAAAACTGCATTTCTCTTAGCCAATCAGAATCGAGAAATTTTTTCATGTATATTATATTATGATCGTTATGCAATCGTGTTGGAACACTGATAGCGCGCTTCAATTACGCCTTTTCAAATCTGCTTCTTACTGGCCATTTACATCACATCGCTCTTAAACCACATTTTACCCATACCTTCGACTACAGGGCTTTATTTACATCTGTGCGCTGGTGCTGAAATTGCCTAAAATTGCGTGACCTAGCCCCCCTTCAAAAAAAAAATTGTTGATGTCACTGGTCAAGATCAAAATTTAAATTTAAATTTATTTAAATTTAAATTTATTTAAATACAATTAGTTCATTCATCCTTCAGACGACGTTATGCCTTAATAATGCGCCAGTTAGTCTAACATTAAAGGCATAGTTTTATCCTATGGAGCTATCAGTAACTATGCAGAGTTAGTAGAGATCATTTGCCGGTACTTGTGGCGGAAACATTTGGCGCTCTCGCTTTGCACAAAACAGCCGGAACCGGCATAAGTACTCAACTCTTCATATATTCTACGTGAAGTATCCAATCTATTTTATAAATAGAAATATCCCAGACCCTCACGTCCCAGTCAGTCTGCTTATTTCAAGATGGCGGATCAACACATTGCATTCTCATCGATTTGTCATCGTTTATTCGGTTGATATGATAACCACTTCAAGTTGAACAAAAAGGGCTTGGAGACTAGAAACAATGGAAACCAGAGGCATTAAAGGCACAATCTCCCGTGTTTCAACTTACCAATTCATGGACTACAAGACATGCAGTGCGAGGTTTATCACAGTGGAGTGGCAGTTAATATTACATACAACTCTCAAC
>BLFK01000235.1:503977-524169 GCA_014634185.1 Astreopora myriophthalma | reverse complement strand
GCGTCGAGGTATATATCCACCGCTCTTCACCGACCCTGAGGGGGATAGTTGTTTTAGTATTTACCAAATCAGATGGATAAAAAAACGCTTCTTCAATTTCTTCTTCTGAAACTTTCGCAAAACGACGCGCCATTTTTCTCTCCGTTCGCAAAACAGTGAATAGCCAAGGATATTCCGAGTTACGGGAGCCAATCAAAACGCGCGAAAATTGCTATCCACTGATTTGGTAAATACTAAAACCTGTTTAGCCAACAGTTGTGAGACGGCAAGATTTCACAAGTTCTAAGGAAGCTTGAAATAGAACCGGTAGTGGCAGCTCTGGAGTCTGGACATTGTACTATGACCCCAACCCCCGGGATTTCGGCTCGCGGATCGGTTACACAAATCCCAAGCTTCGGCCCTTCGCCACCTACCGGATACCTATTCCGGATAGGGAGTGGGAGAGAGAAATGTCGGCTCCTGCCATATCGCATCTCAGTCTGTTCCACCGCACTTCGATTTCGAAAGATCATAATTTGAGAATATAGTTATTGTGTCTTGCCTATGGTGCGCAAAGTTCTTGGTACGCATTGGAGTATGGGCAGTTTGCACATGCGCACTGGCTAAAATGATGAAATGAAGAAAGGAATACGTAAACCTTGAAAAGTTGTCCTGTAAAAGTTGTTTTCAAACTTACAGTTTAGGGGGATCAACTTATTCAGCCTTAATTCATGGGTAACGAGGAACTACAGAAGAAAAAAGTTGTGGTCAGTTAACTTTAATGGGGTTCTTTTTCCTGTCAACAATACGAGTCATACAAATGTAATACGCTTGCTACCCACAGGAAGTTGTTCCATCGTTTCTCCCGTGCACTTCACCCCCGCCCCTCTATTATTGATATAATTAGGCTTCTGATTCCATCACAAGTCTGGCTTTAAAAAACGCATCTTGCCGGGCCCTCGTAGTCCATTGCCTTCCCATAATTTTTTCGCGCGCGCGGGTGTGTGTGTGTGTGTGTGTGTGCGCGTGCGTGCGTGCGTGCGTGTGTGCGTGCGTGTGTGCGTGTTGAATATTGTCGCTTTTTGTTATGATTTTCTTCAGTGAATCGATATGCCAGTATAACGTACCCCTTATCGTTTGCTAACGTTTTGCTTTCGTACAGTGTAGCTCCGTATACGTAGTAAAACGAGACGCCTGGCCCCAGTTCTTCGAAGAGCGGATGGTGCTATCCATTGGATAAATCACTATTCCCTGGATATGTCAATTGGTTTTGCTAGTACTTATCCGCTGGATAGCGATTTATCCGGAGAATATAGCATTATTCACCTTTTGAACAACCGACTGTTTGGGCCAATCGGCGGCCCCGTTTTTTGGCTCATTTCTCGGGGCCAATCGGTGGCCCCGTTTTAATGCCACTGGGAGCGCATGCCGGAATTTTGTATTTTTGGAGGGAACGGAGTTATTCGGTTTTAGGATGGTCCGCTTTGTTTCGTTCGTATCGCACAGAATTTCTTTACTGTTCACCGTTCAACCACCGGCTAGTTAGCCTTGGAACTGAGTCATTCATTTAAGGATCATTGGATTCCCGAATTGTAAATATACTTGGTGTTAAAGAACGCGCCAGATGTTCTGTGCGTGGTACCCCTAAATACCGACGCCTGGAGTTATTTACGTGGGATGCTTTGGTTGTTTGTTGGCTAGGCTATTTTATACGTGGTTCTTTGTTTGTTTTACGTTGAGACGGCGTAGTGATTAAAAGTTCCATGTGCAAGGAGCTTGAGGGATTATTTGTTACAAATACGCTACCTCGTTTTGGGCTGCCGAACAGCAGACAGCGGAACTGGGAAACCTATCGAAATTGACTTAATTTTTAATCTAAGCAGCAAAATGAACATAAGTGCCTAAAATATTTTACTCGTGTTTATTGTGATCATAATTTGTCAGAGGACAACATCACTGTTGATTTGTTGATTTGTTTATTTGTTTATTTGTTTATTAAAGGAGCAGTCCCACGCTATTTTACCCGTACTCTAAACGGCTAAAAAACGCTTGCGCATCAACGGAAACCACAGAGTAATACTAAAGTTTCGTTAACAAGGCCCATATTAGAGCACTGAAACCATTTTTTCTCATCTGCATCTAAGGATTGCGAGGATGGAAATGGATTGAAACTTGAAAAAATTTCGCCAACTTTCTCAAGTTTGGACACGGTGTTTTCCAAACATCGCCCGCAAAAAATTCCTGTGGATAAGGTTTTTTTTTTTTTTGTTTTTGTTTTTGTTTTTGTTTTTTTTTGGGGGGGGGTTAAATTTATTTCATATTTTCTTATTGGTTTGTCAGGAATATTGTTACTTGTCAGCTTAACTACCAAGTTTCTATTTTCAGCCAGTTAAGACCTCAATACAGAAAAACTACTGTGACGCTGCCCCTTTAAAGTGCCCCTGGGACCAAAAAATCAATTCATATTTTTCTTTGAATTTCAAAACTATGTTAACAAAACAACAAGTGACCCACGTTTTAAGCCTTGATTTCAAAAAGACACCTCTTTATTTTAACTGTAATTTTCCTATTTAATGGTCCGCCATTACTAACATTATGTTCTTGAGAGAGCTGGATCGAGGAGAAAATGACGTCAAAGGCTCACTAGTTTAAGAATGCAATACGTGTGTACGCCGCAGAATTAATATGCAGCACGGTGGTTTTGGGCTTTCAGACTTTTAAACTCACGCTTTGCATATATAATAAGCTGCGTTCACACGCTTAAATTAAGCTAGTGAGCCTCTGACGTCACTTTTCCCTGGGTCCAACCTCTGAGGCTCAATCGGTCAGTTTTGAACGTGAGTAATGGCGGACCGTGAAATCCAAAACTTACACTCAAAGTAAACGGCCTTTGGATAAAAATCAAAGCTCAAAATTTTGCCAGTCAGGTGTTAAGCAAACACACTTTCAAAATCTGAAGGAAAAAAGGAAGTGGTTTTTTTGATAACAGGGGCACTTTAACAAACCTCATTTCCGAAAGAGATTTTTCCCTTTCTCGCTCGGTACCACTGTTTCATTATTTTTGTCCTGTTAATGATTCATTCATCATGGTTTTTTCCTGTTATTTGTTTGGTTTATGCACAGTTTTGGTAGCTTCCACTCATTTCGCTGTTTTCGAAGATCAGTGACATCCATGTGTTTCTAAAAATGCAGATGGCAGAACATTGAAAAGAATATAAGCATCGGTTAGCAACTCTCACCTACAAGGACTGCTTATATTTTGGTTATGTAATGTCAGTAATAAATACGTAAGGCTATTGATATAATAACAGCAATTTAAACTTATAAGATTACTAGTGTTAAGAGCAGCCTAATGATTTGTCCACCTCAACAACTGCTGCCGTACTTTGACACACGCCGGCCGACCGAACCGCTTAAAGGGGCCCTGTCACAGAACGTTTGCTGCCAAAAACACAGAAATCCTTATTTATGACCTTTACTTGTGCTCAAACCATTCTTTTAAATGTAGTAGGAGGATATCAAACGATTTTTTGCAGGAAGAGTCATCCATAATACATTTTTGCCATGTCGTCAAGATCAGGTGCGAAAATTGTAAAAAATTAGGCTCGTTTTTTTCAAAAAGGAATCCGTTTCCATCCTTGCCATCCGTGATAACAGAAGACAGTAAATAGTCTCAGTGCAGTAACATGGCATTCAATAAACAAAAGGCATTATTATTTTGGGTTTTCACTGATTTTAAGACATCTTTTAGCGTTCTACGGTGAGGCCAAAATAGCTTGACAGAACCCCTTTAACGAGTAAACACAAATTGCAATTATTCACGATTCAGTAAAAGAATAAACAAAGCAAATGCTGCAAAACATCAGTTTCCAGCGCTTTGCTCGTCGTTCCTGCACTCAGCAATGCAGAATTTTTCCACCAAGACTTTGTAGCGTTGCATGTCGATGACGAAGTGTGCACATAATGCGCTATCATTGGTCGAGGTCAACAGCAGAGCCCAATGAAATGTTGCGGTTGGAAAAGAAAATCCTATTGGTCGACTTACTAGCCAATCGCAACAAACGTTACAATTTGTGACTAAGCAAACCCTACTGAATTTTGACCGTGGTCTGCCATACATGGCATCCCACGCAAAAAAAAAATAATATATATATATATATATATATATACTGCAAATAAGATTATTTATATATGGTAGCTCATCGAAGCGACAAGTTGTGTTTTTTGTTATGATGTTATTGTCGGTCCTTCTGTAAGCAGGACCACAGGACATCCAATGCGAATAGGACACTCCAGTAAGTGAAGCCTGTCCAAGGGCCGGCGTTTGTTTAGAGGGAAGTTGCATGGTCAATTGCGTCTTAGAAAAATAAAGAGCAATTTTAAAGACGACAAAAAGCAAAGAGAATTTGTGTTTTCATTGAATAATGTCCGAGATCGTGGAAAGATAGAAAGACAGAACGAGAAAGCAGGCGATGAATTGCCTCAATTCAACCTAAAAATGTGACAGAGAGCGACCAAGAACAAGAGCAAACGGGCCAAATATCAATGCGGCCTACTTTATCCAAATATCAATGCGGCCTACTTTATAGTTGCAAATAAGAATAATTGTGAAGCTCCGCCTTTAAGTTAGGCGACATATATATTATTTTAGAAGAGCCTGCTTCTTGCAATACTATTCGTCTTAAAAGGCCGTTCGCGATATAATCCCGATGCTCCTGTCCGGATCAGTAAAATCTGACGTTGGCATTAGACAAAAACGATAGTGCGGAGAGAAAACACAGTATCCGTTTAGGGTGCTAAAGCATCACTGAATTGTCTTAGCACCAGGTGCACGTGTATTTCCTGTCGCCCACCAGCTTCATTCTTTCATCGTATCTTGAGTACGCTTGCTCCGTTTGCTGGTACTGTGGGTAAGGGCTAACGTTAGCCACTCTCTCCAGAATAAACTTCTGGCAAACTGCAAAGCAAAGAAATATAAAGTGTATTTTCCAGACACGCTACCAGGTCAAGCTCTATTGTGCCTTTCTCTCTCTTCTCTCTTAGCCTTGCTCTCTCTTCTCCTGTGTGACATCAGATTTTTTAAGAAGACCCTTCTATTATCCTAGTGAACCAACAGGGTCTGACTTTAATTTAAGACTTAAGGTGGCTTGAACCTGTTTCAACAGTTTCGAGAGATACATAGAAACTGACACTACAGCACTGCATCGCGTAACATCAATGTTGTGGTACCAAATTAAATGCTAATTATGCAATCATTCTTGTGACGTAATAGGTTCCCATGGCAACAAAACGCTGCCAAAAAAACACCTTATATTTTTGCTTTAGTCCAGCTGAAAGTCTCTGTAAAGTTTAAAAAAATCCTCTGGAGCTAATTCAAAGCGAGCCACTTTAAAGGGGAAGTTCACTCAAAAATCACTTTTTTTCTTTTCGCCAACGTAACGTTCACACAAAGATAGGATACTCACCAAAATTTCAGCTCCTAAAACGCTCCTAAACCACATGCATTCTTGTCTAAAGTTGGACGAAAATTGAAAATCACCCCCGCCATTTTGGAGTAACTTAGCAACCTAGAGATGTTGCGTGACGTCAAAGAGCTCAACGTACAGATTCGAGGGAGGAAACATGTATTGCTGTTTCTATGTATCGGTGATCGACCTCAGAGGAGTCGCCCATGAAATGCTCCGAATAGGCAACTCAATTTGCCATCGGTTTGGCAAAAAATTTCACCCCGGCCAGCTATTCAAACCACTTCTGGGCAATTTTCTTTTTTTAAATCGATACCTGATGGAATGAAAAACCTCTTTTACTATCTGTTGGAGGACTGTTTGAGCAAAAAAGGCATGATCAGAAAAACAAAAGCCGCTACATTGAAACAGCAAGTGTAGAGGATTTAACCTGTACGCTGAGCTTTTTGACGTCTTACAACATCGCCAGGCTGCTAAGTTACTGGGGACCTTACGCAACGACGGTGACGACGGCCACGAGAAGGCCACAAAACAATAGGTTTAATCAGCAAAAACAATGGCTCTGCACGTGCATCAGGCACTTTGCTACATTTCTTTGCCGTCTTCCTCAAAACAACAACGTAAAGTGACTAAATTCAAGGTTTTGTGACGAACGTGAGCACATGACGGTCAATTTTACATTCTCCTCTTTAATTTCAACGCCCTTCCGACAAAGTTAGTTCCTGAATGGTTCACCCACATTGTACCAGTGAGACGAATGGGAATACTCGCGAAATTGTTACAAAAACGTGAACTTATATTTTGAAATGACGTTCTCGTTACCGTCGGCGTCGTCGTTGCGTAAGGTCCCTACTCCAAAAGGGCGGCGGTGATTTCAATTTTCGTCTTACTTTACACAAGAAATCCATATGGTTTGGAGGCGTTTTGGAAGCTGAAATTTTGGTGAGTGACCTATCTTTGTATGAAGCTTCCGTTGGCGAAAAGAAAAAAATGCCATTTTTGCGGATGCTTCATATGTTGCTGTAACGTTGTTGTTACGTGATACAGTGTTCCAGTGTCAATCCTTGTAAGAAAGTCTCTTGAAAGTGCTAAAACTGGTTGGAGCCACCTTAAAGCTCGCGTCCAGTAGTCTAACTTGATATTAAAGAACGCAGGAAGACGCTCACGTCATAATCATCGGTCTTGCGGTCATTTTACTGAATGAGTTTCGTACAAGTGTTTGTTTATTCCGTTGCTGGGTGTGTATCGGTTTGGCAGACTAAATGAACTGGCGGAGGATTCATGGTCTATGAAACACAACGTGAACAAAACAATTTGTGCTAAATCATGTTTGGGCTACCCCATTATAAAAGGTTTTCTGTGTTTCCAAACAAACGCTAAATTATATTGCCTTTGGAATTAACTGTCTTGCCTCTTCCCAAGGACGTAAGGGGGAGGAGTGCATAGAATCGAAACAAAGCTCCAACTGAGCGGAACGAAGCAACCAGGGAATGTTACAGGTAAATGACTTCGCAACAAAGCGAAATTCCTTCTGTTGAAAATAAAGTTCACCTAAACTCGAAACTGGAGCTATATCTTCAGTCTTGATCGATCTTGAATTGCAAGACGAAGATTGGTACAAATATAACGGCAAAGGTTGACAACATTCACCCACTTGAAGTTGACGATACAGTTAAATCGACAGCATCACACAAATATGATCTGGTTGAATTAATTAGCAATTTTGACATATATTCTCTTAGAAGGATATTCATTCCATATTAATTAATCCAATTTTCACCCTGAGGTACTAATGTTGCACGATATTAGCTAAGCATTCTTACCACACACAAAGTTAAACAATAACTCAGTGTATTGAGTAAACACAACTTGTGACAGCGCAAAACAAGAGTAATTATCCAATTGATGGTTTTCACTCACGTGACAAGCGGCCATATTGATTTACAGAAACAAAAGGAAATATTTGCATAAAAATGGAGTTCAATTCCCCGAAAATTGTTCTGGGACACCAATATGGCCGCCGTTTCTTTGTTTAGGTGCACCAATGTGGCTGGCTGCCGTGACGTCATGTGAAAACGATCTATATTATGAAAAGTGTTAGAAGATTTGACCCAGCAGGGATGTCGGCTTGAGTTTGGTGTAGAGTTTAAAAGACAGGTTTAAAAGCTAATGAATGTCTAAATTAGCGCTGTTGTTGATGTTAAGCATGGTGCTGTGAAAGGCTGAAAGCGAGGAAACTCCGGCCACAACTGAGTCTTTACGCAGTTGCAAGAACATAAAAGTAACAACTTTTTGTAAAACAGAAACTTTCAGCGGCTTTTCGCTACCTCTGCTCTTCTTGAAGGTCTTCTTCGATTTAGTACTTTCGGCCAAGTCCAATTTCGGAAAATTTTATGGAAAAAATTTCAATGCCTGGTGTACTCGACCCGAAACAAATATGCCCCTCGTCCCCTCCCCCTCCCGTGTAGCATGAGCCTCCAGCCTCGGTGTTGGGTCATGTAATTAGGAGTTATTTTCTTACCGTAGCAGCCACAAGGCCACAGGAAACTTCGCGGTACAAATCCCTGGCCTCGGTGGACATTTTCCACCCACCACCAGTCATCGTCGTCTTTGCTTAGCACCCTGACCAGTTCCCCTCTGCTAACGGAGATGTCATCATTATCACAGGCTTGAAAATCAAATAAGACCCGCAGCATGACCTGTTTTTCACTGACTCGTCGCACGGCGTCCCGAGGGAAAGCTTCCCGGGATTCCCGAAAGAACGAGTCCCGCGGTCCACGAATGGAGCATTGCTGTGGATCCATTCGGTGAAACGAGTTGCGGGGCTCGTTGAAGAAGTGGGGCTCGTGGGATTCTCGACTACTCGCTGAACTGCGGGACTCCCGAAATGGGCTTCGTAAAGGATCGGCACGAAAGAAATTTACTTTGCCATCGTCGACTAGATCCTTGTTAATACTGGTGCTGCTGTTCGCCGGTAGAATTATGTTCACTTGTGTTGCATGGTTCTCTTTAAATGTTAGTTCTGGCTTCACGTAGGAGGCCTTTTTGTCGTCTTCCGGTTTGAGGTTCCCGAATATCCGTTTGGTTTTTCCAATTATCTTCTTTTTGGCTCTTTGAAGAAAGTTTCCCTTGCGCTTAGGAAAGTCAGAGAGACCATTCCCGTGGTGTTCTTTCACTTTCTCCTCAGCCTTTCTATTTGACGAAAAGCAGCCACATGTTTTCGTTTTGTACGAAGTCGCCTGTACAGGGTAACCTGCCACACTGTTCTTATCTTCGCCATATGCGACGCTTGAACAATCATCTTGAAAACCAGAGTCTTCGTCAGACTGAACGACCCAGTAATCTAAAGACAAAAACTTGGTAAGATTAAACGCTCTTCGATCGTTTCAAACGTAAAACTTGATTATTTATTCCAAGTCCGACAGGTGACAAACTTTTCACGTACAAACCCGAGACATGCCGTAAGATCAAAAGTAAAGTACGTATTTGTTTGAGAATTACAAAATAATCCTACCCTTTTTCATTGCCAATGCTCACTCTAAAATCCCATGTAATCTGTACGAACAAATAGTTGGAAAGAGAAAGGGTAAGTAATTCAAAACTGACACTGATATTTTTGAACACCAGAAAAGACATACCTTTATTCATCGCGGACACTAGTGCGACAGCCCATGCTTGACAACTTTGACATTTTATCTTGAAATTCGTGATCTTTGAAGCAAAATATCCTGTCATGAGACTAGTTTGGTGATTAATGGTTCTGAATTGATTTTGTAGCTAGGGAAGTCCACTAAACAACACAATCCTTTGTGTATGAAAAAACGTTTCAATTTTCCGCCTGCTGATAATAATAAACATACTTCAATTGCATAATGCTCTTTTATCACCGAAGTCATTAACGTATTAATGGAGGTGTCACTTTTTACGCTCCGGAAGGCTCTGAAGAGAGATGAGTGTCGAAAGTACGCAAGAACGAGAGTCAGACAAACAATATATGGACCACACAAAAGTCACCTGCGGTATTGGGTCTGCGATTTATTCATTTCTCTAAATGGGAATAAAGAATGCGCTGGTTTGAAGCTTGCACATGAAGGATGCTTTTGTAGTCCATACTCGAGTTACAAGTAACGGTCATCAGTAACAGTACTGTGGGAAAATGGTCGTATCCGGATGCTCGTTAGTAAGCAGTAACACATAGCAAAGTACTACACGGGCAGTAAGCCCAGCTTCTATTATTAACTTCTCTGACGTCACAGACTCCACCCCGGGCCCACACGACAATCAACGTGTCCTGCCCATGTCTTGAAAGCGTTCCTCCATAAAGTGGCGCTCACGTATTGCGCCTTCAGGTTAAGCTAAGAAAGCCTCATGCAGCTAAATTAAACATACTGTGTTTTTCCTTATATTTAACTTCACATTTCCAGTTGACGTTGTCCTCTGACTAGTTTGTTTCGTTTGGTTTAGATCAGTTCAAGGGGGCATTTAGAAAGTGTTATGATTGATACTCGAAGTTAAAGTGACTCGTTTTGTAACAAATATAAGTAAAAAATACACACATGAAATAAGATTGAAATAATGTTAATTTAAAAACTTTCTTTTTGGCTTGGTAAAGTGTATTGTCTACATTAACAAACATGGACGGTGATGTAACAGTATCAGCCGGAAACGAATCAAAACAGAAGTAGAAATAATGGTCTCAAGATATGAACAGGTAGGCTTGTTGTTACTGTAGAGATGCTTGTTCTGTTTGTATTTGTCAAAAGGGCAAGGACTTCAAAACAGCGGACTATCTACGGTTGCTCTTTCCACTTGCCATGTGTTACGCGACTGTTTTGTGCAGTTTTTCGAGATGGCCCAATCCGGTCAGAAACTAAACAGCAAACTATGTGGCAAGTAAAGCCCCATTAACTCTGCCTAGGAGCCGCTGGCCCGATCATGTGGGGAATTTATCTGTTTCTTGCTTTCATTTCAAAGGTCACTCTGTTGTGTAGACAAACCTTGTAAAGCATGCTGCCAAAAACCATCATCTGACAAATCCTGCACTTTATTAAGCTCTTCATCCACCAAGATGCTATCGTTATAAGCAAGGAATAGACCTTTTTGTCATCTTCAATTCTATTTACAACTAATCAGAAATTATCTTTTGAAAGAAAGCAACAAGCTTTCTGGACATTGGTTAAGAGTTTGATGTTTCTCGTTCACGATCAACTGCGACGAAAAACGATAAAGAAATTAAAGGGTATAATATTAGTCACTCGCAAACGCAACACTTCCAACGTCTTGGTCTTTTGTTGTTTTCGGCGAAAGAGCGGAATATATTGGACGAGCTCCTTTAAAAAAAAGATGAATTGAACCGGCAAATATTGCTTTACGACCTTTTGAACCTCCTTCGAATAGCAAATGCAAAATTTGGCCGAACGTTAGCATTTCTTTGGTACAAAATTGAAATGTTAGCAGGACATTTTTAATAGCGTTCTTTTTAGTCACCGACCATTCTCAGTGATCAGCTTACCCGAACTAAGAACTTTCCAAAAACATTTCATGAGTCGCCTGCGACAAATTAGCTTTTTAACACAAAGCGGAATACACGTAATCGATTCAAGAGCAAGCGTGAGTTTCAAGGATTGTCAAGGAGTTTAATAGGTTCTAGAAAGACATTGGTTTTGGTTCATTGAACATGACGCTAGGCAAAGGTATTGGGAAAAAGTCGAGTGAAGCCGGGGCACAAACTTTAAACACCCGAGGCCAGAAAAGGAATCTATTCAAAGAGGACAGATTGTAATTGATGACAGTATCTGAACACAGCAACTGTTCATCGGTAGGATGCCTAAAATGTGTGCAATTCACATGTTCTGCTTCTGACGAGATGAACAAAATGTGACTGAGTCTACCCGGACAAGGGACGAGTTTGTCGCGGGCAGTCATGTGACCAGGTCCAAGCAGGGTCTCTCTCTCGACGACAATGGAGGAAGAGAGAGAGAGAGAGAGAGAGAGAGAGAGAGAGAGAGAGAGAGAGTGGGGAGGCCTGGGTTCAAGGTTGAAGGTGTCCTTGTAAATGTTGTGAAATCCGGGAGTCACATCATAACTTGATTAAGCAAGATCGGGCGGTTGAGTGTAGTCCTGTGACGGATCGTTACTTTGTTGATGACATTGACCGGCGTTCCGGCAACCTGAGCAGAAGTCATCTTCAAGGTGTCCTATAGGCGCATTCACTTACTGAAACCAGATGGATCGGATTCTCCAACAACAGCAACCCTTATTTGTATTCATAAATTAATACATAAATTTAACTAGTGGTTTCGAACGGATAGCGCAAACTTGTCTGTGACAGTGAGCAGATTTGAATATGCAACAAAAATGCGATACGTTTGGTCCCCTCCTTTCCTCAAGTGGGAAGAGCAGAACAGCTCACTGGTTGACCTGTTGGTCTTTCTCTGTAGTCCTTTCTCTCTCAATTCCACTTTTAGCCCTCGATATTTTTCGCTTGTCTTTTCTTCACTCATCGTGTACAAACTTCTTTCCGCGTCAGAGTCAAAATGCAGCCTCACCCACCCGTACACGGAGTTTAACGCATTTACAACTTAACAGATGGTCAAATAAGAAACAATATTGTGTCCTCAACAGTCAAACATGCTGACATTTTTGTACCGGGACACATTGCCGTTCTTACTTGAAGTGTTACGGTACCAACTGAGTACAAAAGTGCATCAGTCCTTCGGACTTTGCGGTAAAAGGAAAGGGGGATAAGTTAAAGTTATATAGAATACTGGCTGCCCGGAATAACCATAGGGGCTAGAGGAGCTGGGAAGCCACACATGCCCTGTCGATTTGAGTGAAGAGAAGAGAAACTAGTTTATTGCGTTGATATAAAAAGTGCACTAGCAAGCACAGGGCTCGATAATTTATACGAGTTTACATCATGTGGCAAACATTCTTGCATGACTTTTCACACACATTCTTCACGCTCCTGTGACAGACTTCTCCTAGGTGTGTTTGGAGATCAGGCTACAGTTGAGCCAATTCTGTCCCGTACGTGCTCAAAACAAGGGAACCCTCGTATTGATATTAAGATAGAGGTAGAACACTGTGCAGAGTCTTTAGCCAATTGATGAAGTGGAATGAACTCTTTTGTTAATGCCGGAAGCTGGTGCCTCACCTGGAGACTCCGCCTCCGAGACGTGTAAAACTCTCAGGGTAAACGAGAGTCTTCAAAGACTTACGATTGGTTTGAACCCAAGTTCAGCGAGATGATTGAGCGAGCTCACTCCCTTGAACCCTCGCTTAACACTGGCTTCCCCAACGGGAACAACCTGAAGCAGATTCTCAAGGCTGCTGAGAGTACATCTGGTTCACCCAGATTAACAGGCGCCAACAGTACTGAACGCACGCAGCTCAGTGACGACATCCAGGCAGCTGCTTTAACAGGGGACGTCAAGGACTAGGATGGCATTAAAACCAAATTATTAAAAACCTGTTCTTCACTATCGTTAGGTGTTAACCTTCAAAGCAGCCACGGCAGTTAACGTTTTATTCTTTTTTGCTTTTGTTTTTTGGAACCTTGTTAATAGCTATGATAATCTTAACTTAAACAACTTATTGTAAGTGTCCCCAAATAGGATTGTTGCTAAATCTCATTGAAACAGAAATATAATGTTATTCATTCATTCTGTCATTCTATCATTTTAGAACATGCACATACGCATGCTTAAGCCCCGTGTACTTTAATACGTTACCACATAGAAGACACAATAAGTACGCTCAAATATATATCGCTCTTGTTTTCGCATAATTAAATGTTATTGCCTGCGGTACACTTTTGTAGTTTTATCGACACCTCTATGAATGCAAATGAGGCTGGTCTCGAGAGTACTGCACGATGCATACTTCCTTATGACATCAAGAAACTTTCTGAAGTCCTTCAAAAAAAATCTTTTTCCAGCCTATCTAGTTGAAAGGGTTGTTAATCGGTATGTCACATTGACCCGTAATGTCTGCATAATCCTCCGTTTTCCGTTTCAGACACTACACCGATCTCTCACTTCAAAATACCTTACATTGGCCTTTTTGCTGTTACACAAAAAAGGGTCCGCCCGCCACTTTGTTAAACGTTATTGTAAGAACATAGATATTAGGTTAGTTTTTTATGTTTTAAAACCCTATCCCCCGTGGGCTCCGGGTTGGAAACTTAATTTTGGGAGCACTTGCCATTTGGGTGAGCGACACTCACTTTGTACTCGTCCGGACATGTTTTCACTCGCCAAATAACCTTCTCCCTCCTCCCCCCGTTAAACCAAATAAAACAAAGTGCCGTGAACAACTGTGCTGTTGAGACTTGTATACGTAGTTGTTAGTTATTTACTCCGCAGAAGATATCTCAAAACGAAAACCAAGCGAGGGAAGAAACTGCAACTCAGCGGCTTGGTTTGTAGTATGACCAGCAGTATCATGACTACGAGTAGGTACTTTTTGAACACAATTACGAAGCGGGGAATTTGCGTGTATGTTCCAGGTTTCTAAAGCTTTCAGAATGTGTAAAAGTACTCGAATGTTTACTTTTAGATTATATTTTGCCAAAACAATCAAAAACTGTTTTATTTTCCTGAAAATGAAAATTCCACACGACAAACAGGGCGAGTGATCTACGATTTCCACTCGCCCGATGGGCTTGACACTCGCACAGCAGGAATATTTTGCAGGTTGCAGGTTGCAGGTTGCAATTTAGTTACAACTGGAAAACCGCTGACACAAAAAATAATTAATAACCCATATACTCGTCACGAGTTCTTACATAAAGTCGTTGGCGTAATAAATAAAGAAATAAAATAATATAAGAAATAATTTAATATAATTTTAACCGACGGAATATATTAGCACAAGCTCACTGTGCTTCCATTTTGGTACTCACAGGGAAGAAACCAAATTCAGCAGCTATTTCAGATGATATTTCAGATGCTTTTTCAAAACCAATAATTCATTGCAGGCTTAAAATCATAGGAATATACTCTCCCCCCATCGCTTCGGCCGGTTTGGCATTTACGTTGGAAGCCATCTTACTGAGCGATCTTAAACGGCGTCATGTAACAGTCACGGTAAGTCTACTGCTTGTACGTTTCTTTTAAGTGTCAGCGGTTTTCCAGTTATAATTAAATTTCAACTAGCAAAATATACCTGCCGCACTCGCGTTGGCGAGTGGGCGAGCGCTAATTTCCAACCCTGTGTTTACAAAATTGATGTCATTGTGTGCAGGCTGTAATGCCTGCTATGTCGGCGAAACCTCTCGGCATTTTTCCACACGCGTGCCCGAGTACCCGGTCAGTGATAGGACTTTTCGCCTGGACCTCTCTCATCTCAGTTCAGACATAAATAAATCTCCCGGGGCGGTTTATCGTCCGCATGTCATACAAAGGCACCCAAGTGTTGCCCTGCGTGGCATCTCGTGCATACCTGTATAGAAAGGCTGTTAATAACTTCACTCAGAACAAAACATGGAAACACTTTGTTACGCTTTCCAACACCACTTTATTGATAAGGTAGCAAGTCTGTTCTAAGTAATATAGAGTCTAGCCCAACTAGCCAAAATTACATCATTAAAATCTACGCCTTCACAATTCATGTATCTTAGCAAAACACTGTGCTGCGACACTCTAATTGTACTTCGGGTTTGTAGAATTATCCTTGAAGAACCCAGCTTATCTAATTTGCACCAATTAAGACTTATATTAGCACAATTAATGTCGTTACGTTTCCAGCAGTATCCGGCAGACTAATCCCCCTAAATGTAAAGCGCGTACACATCGCAGCAAACGGTTCCTCCGTTGTCCCCTTCACTGAGGTCCTTCATGTCTTCGCCATACTTCACCAGTAACTCTTGTTTCCATGCTAGCACATGAGGATCTTTAAAAGCTGAGAGAACCAGCTCTGGTGACAACGAGTTGTATCCAGGAATCTTGGACCACTTCGTCGGGCTCCCATAAATGAACTGGCTGGGCGGAAAGATGATGGCATTGAGTGATGTTGTTATGACGACGTTCACGTGATCTTTCAGGTCGCTTCTTGTCGTACCGCAACCCCAGTAAGACCAGTGATGTGACTGATGCGTGTCACAGGACACATAGCCATATAAGCGTACCAGTTTTATGGCAGCGAGGACACCAGCCTCGGCTTGAAACCTCCCAAACTGGTCTCCTTTTGCTCCGAAGCACACTGGAAAGCGATTCAACTTGGTGAATCGTCCTAGGAAAAAAATCAATCAGTTATTGACTCTCGATTCTTCAGTCTTGTCCTCTCAACTCTCCATATTGAGGAATATTGCCTGATTTTGCGGCTCGGTATTGATTCAAATTGACGCGCTTTTTTTTTCTCTGCTATTTTGCTTAGTATAATACAGAGAACTGAATGGAAGAAAAATTATCTTGGGGCTATAGGCACTTTAAAACGAGATCTAAAACGAGATTTAGCTCACAAATGTTTGATTTCAAGTTCTCAAACTCATTAATAATTCATGACCCAAAACAAACGAAATCACTACCGTGAAGGAAGTTTGGATGTGTGATCATAATTACCATAACTTTTTGGAAATTTTAAACTCAAATTTCTCTTAAAATACTGATTCTTTTAAGAAGCAATATCAAACACTCAAAAAAGTGTTTGATCCTCTGTCCAAACACCTCGAATTCGGTTAAAAAACTTTGCCTTCGGCCTCGTTTTTCAACTAGCTTCTCGGTGTTTGGATATTTGATGAAACACTCTTTTTCGTTTTTGATCTATTACTTATTTGTTGGATCTTTCTGTTATCCTGATGCTGCTTTTCAGATTTGTATATCCCTAACTACAAAAGATTTGATTGCTTAAGTCCTCTGTCAAAAAATGGTCTCATATACCATCTGTAAATATATTCACAGGAGTAAGTCTGGCCCCAGTTGTTCAAAGCCCGATTAAGCTAACCCTGGGTTAGACGGAACTTTGATTCCAGTTTCTTTACAAATTCACAAAGATTTTCCCGAAAGATTTTTGCTTGTCACTTGTGACTTACACTTTTCTTCCGCTTCGGTCTAAAACCGCTTTTTGAAAGGGCGCAATTAAAACGTCGGTTAATTTTTAATCGAGGGTTGGCGTTAATCGGCTTTCGAACAACCGGGCCCTGGTGTTTTGCTCGTTGTCTTGATTATTACCTTCAGGCTGCCCATGCAGGATCATCGGTTGAAGAAATAAGCAGAGAATGATGATCGTCTTCTTGAAACACATCTTTATCTCTGTAAGTTAAACGAGACTTACTGGAAATCATATGTGATTGGCTCAAAGAAACACTTTGAGCAACTGCCAAGTGGCAGTTTGCTTGTTTGTAGCTCAAAAAAGGCCGTGTATTGAAATTCTGAACGAAGGGAGTCGGCCTCAACGTGGTATTGAATAAAACTGATCGTTGATCAGGATCATTGACAAACGTTCAGCCACAAAAAGACCAGACAATTACTCCTTTGCACTGTATATTAAAGTGCTGAGTTGCTGTCCTTGCTTGTTACAGCGGGACACCCGGAAGGTAACATATATATTGGTGGGACACCACGCTGGTAACAGATACTGGTGTGAAATTAATTTACCTTTAAGTATCTGTGGCCTTTAACGCGAAATGTTCTGGGCTATCAGGGTCGCTTAGGTTGGACTTCTTTCTTGGTTTTACCCTTTGTGGAAACAACAATTCTTAAATTACCTCCTCGCATTGACATAATCATAATTGACATTTATTAGTCCAACTGTCACCCACCCACAGCTGTGTTTGTCAAACTATTTACGGTAGTCAGTTTTAGCTTATCAACTCAGAAAATTGATACCAAATTTTAGTGCTTTCAAACTATTCACAAATCGCGAATTGTCTCCATACCACGAATCGCAAAGACCCACCATACCACGAATCAAAGAATCTCAATAGGTATTTCATACTCTGTCAATTTAAGTTTAGAAGTGATTTAGGAAATAAGATTGCTGACCCAGACGAAGGCATCTTAAATTCCTTTGCCATTAATTAACACTGATGGCTTATACAGCTTGAAGTCACAAAAATCTGTCTTCTTTCATTGATTTTAACCCGACGAAAACGCTTCCCCTTTTAACATCTTAATCAATTCCATTATCAGATTAATACGATGGTAAGCACTATTAAAAGGTTCTGGACAAGGATAAACACTGTTGATCAAATAGTTGTATTGCCATATTTCACTCTGACTTTTAGAAAACCTTTTAAGTTGTCCATGCTAACTAAAACTGACTATATATATATATATATATATTTATACTTATCCCATGTTATAGAGAATACAGCCAATCAGAAAGCTAGAAGCTTTCATACATCTAATGAGCAGTACCTATTTATATATTTTTATTTTTTTTAATCAAAATTATGTACTTTCAAGAAACGTTGCCATTCTATTGAATATTTTTTAACTTAATTTATTTGCTGTTAAAGCATTGAAGAGTGAAACTTGGAAAACTTGGACGAAAACGAGGTCTAATAGCCCTATAATGGACTGTTCTCAAAGGTTTAAGGCCTCTCCTTTGATTTAAAGCAGGAAAAGAATTGCTGGAAGGGATGGAGGCAAAGTTTTGGCTATAAACACAAAGCCATTGAAATTAGCTATTTTCGGCCATTTTGCTAAGGGGTTAACCCTACCATTTAGCCTGAAATGAGCCAAAATACCACTAACTTTAAGAAGTGTAAAATTGCATGAAAACGAGGTCTATTTGCCCTATACTAGACTGTTCTCAAGCGTTTAAGGCCTCTACTTTGATTTAAAGCAGGAAAACAATTCCTGAAAAGAGATGGAGGCAAAGTTTTGGCCATAAACACAAAGGCATTGAAATTAGCTATTTTCGGCCACTTTGCTAAGGGGTTAACCTTATCATTTAGCCTGAACTCAGCGAAAACATGACCAATTTAAATAAGTGTAAAATTGCATGAAAACGGGGTCTATTAGCCCCATATTAGACTGTTCTTAAACATTTAAGGCCTCTACTTTGATTTAAAGCAAGAAACGAATTCCTGGAAGGGATGGAGGCAAAGTTTTGGCCATAAACACAAAGGCATTGAAATTGGCTGTTTTCGGCGATTTTGGTAAGGGTTAACCTTATCATTTAGCCTGAATTCAACAAAAACATGAACAATTTAAATAAGTGTAAAATTGCATGAAAACGAGGTCGAATAGCCCTATAATGGACTGTTCTCAAACTTTTAACGCCTCTACTTTGATTTAAAGCAGGAAAAGAATTCCTGGAAGGGATGGAGGAAGATTTCTGCCCATAAACACAAAGCCATTGAAATTAGCTATTTTCGGCGATTTTGGTCAGCGGTTAACCTTACCATTTAGCCTGAAATGAGCCAAAATTTCACTGTCAAGAAACGTTGCCATTCTATTGAATATTTTTTAACTTAATTTATTTGCTGTTAAAGCATTGAAGAGTGCAACTTGGAAAACTTGGACGAAAACGAGGTCTAATAGCCCTATAATACACTGTTCTCAAACGTTTAATGCCTCTTCTTTGATTTAAAGCAAGAGGAGAATTCCTAGAATGGATTGAGGCAAAATTTTGCCCATAAACACTAAGGCATTGAAATTAGCTATTTTTGGCGATTTTGGTAAGAGGTTAACCTTACCATTTAACCTGGAATGAGTGAAAATATCACCAATTTTAATAAGTGTAAAATTGCATGAAAACGAGGTCGAATAACCCTATAATAGACTGTTCTCAAACGTTTAAGGCCTCTACTTTGATTTAAAGCAAGAAAAGAATTCCTGGATGGGATGGAGGCAAAGTTTTGGCCAAAATTACAAAGGCATTGAAATTAGCTATTTTCGGCGATTTTGGTAAGGGGTGAACCTTACCATTTAGAGTGAAATGAGCCAAAATATCACTAATTTCAAGAAGTGTAAAATTGCAGGAGAACGAGGGGTAGTCGCCGTATAATGGACCTTTGTCAAAACTTAACATGAGGTGAATAACACTTTTCTCCACTACAGTAACAATGGTACAGTTTCGTGATACAGGCATCGCCCGACTTAATCAAGGCCATATAATGCAGCTACCAATGTTAATCCCACTGGGGGGCGGGGCGGGGGGCAGCTGGCTATCACAGGGGTTTCAATAGAAGCAGGTTACCGGACGTATACCACCCCCTCTTTTGCGTCTCACCACGGGATAGTTTGTCTTGATTTTCACCAAAAATCCGATCATAAACTTGTCAAACGGCCGCCTACAACGGGTAGGTTTCCAGCGGTGGGGAATTTGACATTCAGTAGGTGTCCAGGGGTGGGAAATTGACTCTAGTTTCCATGAAAATGTCAAATTTCCATGTGTCAGTCCCTTTCACCCTTCTGTCTGACAATGATAGGTACTGGTAAGTAACGCTACAATATGTTCAATGGTCCTTTTCTACTTCACTCTTCACATTTTCCTCCCTCTGACTAAAGATTTTGTTATCGGGCTGCTGTCTGCCTTTATAACTTTGCTCAGCCCTTTCGTGACCTCTTCGGTTTATCTTCATGAAAGTTTTATAAAGTAGTTTGCTGGAGTGCTGATTGCTTGAAAGCAAAGGTCTCCAACCGTTGTTTCATTGCGCCGGACACTTTCTGTATTCTCTGAAGACGTCTACAAGTGCTGATGTTTTGATTACGAAGAGAATCCTAAAAAGGAAGAAAAAAATAAGTACAAGCACACTACAGGTGAGTCACGGCGTGTCTGGTGCAGCTCTGACGAGTC
>BLFK01000235.1:492069-503967 GCA_014634185.1 Astreopora myriophthalma | reverse complement strand
ATAAACACAAAGCCATTGAAATTAGCTATTTTCGGCGATTTTGGTCAGCGGTTAACCTTACCATTTAGCCTGAAATGAGCCAAAATTTCACTGTCAAGAAACGTTGCCATTCTATTGAATATTTTTTAACTTAATTTATTTGCTGTTAAAGCATTGAAGAGTGCAACTTGGAAAACTTGGACGAAAACGAGGTCTAATAGCCCTATAATACACTGTTCTCAAACGTTTAATGCCTCTTCTTTGATTTAAAGCAAGAGGAGAATTCCTGGAATGGATTGAGACAAAATTTTGCCCATAAACACTAAGGCATTAAAATTAGCTATTTTTGGCGATTTTGGTAAGGGCTTAACCTTACCATTTAGCCTGGAATGAGTGAAAATATCACCAATTTTAATAAGTGTAAAATTGCAGGAGAACGAGGGGTAGTCACCGTATAATGGCCCTTTGTCAAAACTTAAGATGAGGTCAATAACACTGTTCTCCACTACAATAACAATGGTACAGTTTCGCGCTACAGGCATCGCCTGACTTAATCAAGGCCATATAATGCAGCTACCAATGTTAATCCCACTGGGTGGCGGGGCGGGGGGCAGCTGGCAATCACAGGGGTTTCAATAGAAGCAGGTTACCGGCGGTATACCACCCCCTCTTTTGCGTCTCCCCACCCGATAGTTTGTCTTGATTTTCACCAAAAATCCGATCATAGACTCGTCAAACGGCCGCCTACAACGGGTAGGTTTCCAGCGGTGGGGAATTTGACATTCAGTAGGTGTCCAGGGGTGGGAAATTGACTCTAGTTTCCATGAAAATGTCAAATTTCCATGTGTCAGTCCCTTTCACCCTTCTGTCTAACAATGATAGGTACTGGTAAGTAACGCCACAATATGTTCAATGGTCCTTTTCTACTTCACTCTTCACATTTTCCTCCCTCTGATGTCTCAGACAAACATTTTGTTATCGGGCTGCTGTCTGCCTTTATAACTTTTCTCAGCCCTTTCGTGACCCTTTCTTCGGTTTATTTTCATGAAAGTTTTATAAAGTAGTTTGCTGGAGTGCTGATTGCTTGAAAGCAAAGGTCTCCAACCGTTGTTTCACTGCGCCGGACACTTTCTGTATTCTCTGAAGCCGTCTACAAGTGCTGATGTTTTGATTACGAAGAGAATCCTAAAAAGGAAGAAAAAAATAAGTACAAGCACACTACAGGTGAGTCACGGCGTGTCTGGTGCAGCTCTGACGAGTCAACCCGACGGCGATGCATAATGAAAAAAGGGTGACGCCAGGTTTCTAAAGTAGATGGCCGTTTTCACGCAAGAGACGGATAATCCGTCTTATTCGTCTGAGACGGACAGCACGTCTAAATGTGAAGGCGGGACGGTATTCATTACGGACGGATAAATTCGTTTGATTTTAATCTTCATTTCGTCTTGAATTCAACTAAAGCCCTAGGCTTGAGGCAATAGGAAAAAGATCGAAATAGTTGAAAGTCTTAAACTAAATGAGGCCTAAACTGCAGTGCTATCACTATATGCGCCATTTTTCCTTTTCCATTGAAAGATAGATTTTGTTCCTGACGTGTTATCGACTTTTTAAAAGCGATATTTAATGTTCCGTGTAAAAAAACACGAAATAATTTTTTAAAAATATGAAGTGTACTGTCGTCAATTTTGTTCCTGACGTGTTATCGACTTTTTAAAAGCGATATTTAATGTTCCTTGTAAAAAACACGAAATAATTTTTAAAAAATATGAAGTATACTGTCGTCAATTTAATTCAGTGTAGCTTCAACCTGCGACAACGGGCCAGTGACATTTCTCTTTCATAAGCGATGAAAATTTGCCAAAGGAATCGTCTGGATCATGTTAAATAATAATGCAATAAACGAGCGCAGGTGGATTTTGAAGTCATTTGTGAGGCCTTCTAAGCGGGTTCTGGTGTCACTTCGTCGCTTGTTTTAGAGGCAGCCCGTCACCAGTTTTTGTTACGGACAGTGGCGCTGTCGTATTTCGTCGCTGTCGCTGTAACAAAATGTCACCCTTTTTCTGTCAGTTCCTGTCGACTGTCAGCGTTTTGTAAAAAGATTTTCGCCACATTTTGAGGTCATGCCGCCTGTAGGCAAAACCCATTGGAAGGCCTCATTTGTGAACAAAGAATTTTCTAGTATACTTAAAAGGCACGAGAAACTGACGCTTAGGGACGACTAGAGGAAAGTGTTATAGCGGAATGGCAAAATCGGAATATTTTACTTTTCACCATGGCGGGTTTCTCAACATTGATACGATGTCAAATTGCTTTCTAGTATGCGTGAGGAATCACGTAATCTTGCCAAAAAATTACTTGTACAACATTCGGTTTGTCAACAGACACACGCGTCGTTTCTCGCGTTGCGCTCGTTCGTTTTCATTTATTTCAAAACTGATTTTACCACGCGTACCAATTAGTTACTATTTTCTCACAAAATAAATAACGTAACTCGCAGATTTGTCTTCGTATCACTTGTGAACAATCACGTTATGTTTAAAGCAGAGCACTTTATGTGAAACTTAAGTAAGTTATTGTACCAGTTCAATGTCTTCATTCACCTTAATTTATTCGGTATAAACCACCTTACCAAGTCGCGCAGAAGTCCTGAAGCTTCTTCTTCTAATTTTCTTGTGCTTGAATTCATCTCGTTCACAAGTTCCTGAAATGTTTTTCCCTTCTGTAAATGGTCCTGTTTTCTCCTTGTGCCAGATGAGCTTTGTGTATTCGTTTCTCCGTCACTGCTGCTGTCTGATGCAAAGCTTTCAACGCGAAAACTTGACCGAAATACGCTGCGTCTTGAGAATTCGTTTCCGAAAACCATGGCCTTCTTTGTTTAGTCAAAATCAGTTGCTTTTGAGGCCGGGCTTAACTTTGTAGCTTGTGAAGGCAATTTCTTTCACCTTGTCAATGGATTCGTTAGTGCGTGGTTTTAAATTGAAACCATTCGATAAACAAAGATTTCACAGTATGACGCTGAGCAAGTTTTTGATTGGGTATTATCTACTAAATATCGTTGAATAATTTACCGTGCTCTTACTCACACGCGCGGCAGGGCGAAAGAAACGTAAACTAGGAGAAGCAAGAACGTGACTAAAGAAAAAAGCATCTCCCAGCAAGAAGCAAAGTTTCGGAATTTCTTGCAGTTTCAACTGATTAATCCGGCCAGTCATCTTGTTACATCATGCAATCATTGTTTTTCGTTTTCTATGAAACAGGTAAAGCAAAGTTTGCGGACAACCAACGAAACTCTACGACAATGCACCACAGCAAACAAGTTAACAGCTTTTTTTCTATGATACGTCTCTTTTTTGTCTCTCCCCCCGTTTTTATTTTGTTTATTTTTAATATCCTTCGCGTCTTGGAATGATAGCAGGACGCCCCTCAAGCACACGTACATGTAGATGTGAATGTAAATGCCAAATAGTCGATATAATGACGATATTCACGGGTATTTGCCTTGTTTGATATTGTGATATTTGTACCCAAAAAAAACAATGTGACGCACTTACGATATTTATCAACTACCATGTCACGTACCTGTGACAACACATCATCGCGCAAGTGTAAAAAAAAGTTTGGAAACCTTTAGAACTAAAACTCTCCACTACTAGGCCCGGGTATCGTCCCGAATGATCCCGCGTTATTTGTTTGATTAAAGTAAGTCAGAATGATCTCGGCACTGTGATGGCTGACACCGGCATAAAAAGAACATGAAGAAGTTATCCGTTTTGCTTGTTTGTGTGTATTGAAACAAAGCATCCTATACGCATTTGTGAAAAAGCTTCCATCAGTCGTGCAATAAATCTCTTATCAACCAAGCTAATCGGCCCTTGGTCTTTTCCTTTTAACGACCTTCCTCGAGCCGATAATAATAATAAACAAAAAAGCGCGAGGGACGTAATGGGAGAATTAATAACCTTAAGCAGAGGCGTTTTTGAGCGACGTACGGGAAGTCAGCGTTTCGGCAGTGGTTTGACTGGTTTCGCTCAAATTTTGTAGTAAATCGTCTCTATAACTGTAAAGAAGGTGAGCAGTGCAATTGTGGTAGCGTCATGGCAGTTTGAAAGGGAAAACGCTTTACTTCCGGTTGACGTATGTCAGTCAAAAACCCTAATTAAATTATTACACCTGGCGTTACGTCCCTCGCGCTTTGTTCCTGGGTACGAGAAAGCAAACTGTGAGTCACCTGTCAAGTTGTCCAGCGTTCCTTCTTAAGAGGAAGAAAGTAATCTATGCTGGCGAAGAAGGAAACAAGTTATTTTACGTTTGCTTCATAAGAGCATTTTTACGCACAAAAAGTATGGGGAAAAGAGACAATCGCGTGGTAAGAATGCTTATTCTACCTTAATTACAAAGTTCTTGGAACAACTCCAGAATGCAGGGCAACTGACTTTGGTCCTAGTGTTGGAAATTCAATGGATATATATTGAACATATTACCTATAACTAGTTATTGGTTATGTTAATTTAGCGCCATGGAAATGTTCTGCAGTGGAGGCTGTATTGTTAGCCAGCAAGGGTTGGGGTTGGGTGAATGTTTTTTCTATGTAAAGTTAAATTTATGAATGTTTCCCTTAGTCCTTGATATTTAACAAATAGATATGCGATTCCATGGATATCCATGCCGTGCATCTGTTCGGTAATAGATCACAGATGGCGTCAAAATGTGGTAAGAACAAAAAAGTGGCACACGGAGCGATAGCCCAGTGCATCACTGATGCTGTAACCGCATTTTGACATTTTCCGTGATCTATGGCAGAACGGATGCATGGCAATATGGAATCTATTTGTTTATACAACAAAGAGACAAAAATTATATGCAAAAACAAAACAGAAACACACAGATGATGTCATTTACGGGTCTGTCCTCTAATAGATCATAAGTGAGAACCAGTCAAAACACGCATAGAATGGAGTTTATTTGATAATGTGGCCAGAACGGTCAACTAAGTTTGATATGTTATTCGGAAACTATGGAGGTATTAATCAAACATCTTAAGCTTATATGTAGCTCCAATCAGTCTGTTATAAGCACGCTCAAACATGGTATGCTTACAGCCTCATGCACTGGCTTTTTAATAAAATTAATGAAGTTCAAAAGCTCAGAGCAAAGACACTGGGAATTTTTTAGTAGGTTTCAATGGTCATTCTGCAAAATTGCAACTAAATTCCCAGCAATGCATGGAAATTATGTTATGGTATTACAGTGTACCTATGTTAAAGGATGTGAAGAAAGTGACACAGAAAAATTCTGTGCAGGGTGGGGTTGGGGGGGGGGGGCAGTTGATTTGGTGGAAATTGACAGCGATCAGTAATTTTGTGAAATCACCTCAAAAGCACCCAAAGCTCACTTACAACGTTTTTGCTTGCAGCCCTTCAATTATTACTTGTAAAGCATAACTTAGCAATTAAATTATTGCTTTCAATAATTTATTATTACTTGATTGATATACATTATTGTCTTTTGGTTGATGTTTTGACTCATTTTGTCAGGCATATATGAACCCTGTTGCTATGGCACGGGCACGAGGCCCAGCTGCATCCTCTGGACCTACAATTAGGGAATATCTCAACCGAAACAGACCAACACTGTGAGTCATGTCTCGATAAGCGATCTTAAGGACTGTGTTCAAACCAGCTTCAACACTTTCAGGAGGTTTTCTTATTAGAAGGATTTATACTGCAATATTTGCAACATTGCATATAGCAACATCATTTTACCATTGCCGAACAAGTTGCCATCATTATTGTGACATAATAGGTTACCATGGCAACAGGAGAGCTCTGTTAAAAATGCCCGATATTTTGGCTGTAGTTGCCCTTATCTGAAAACAAACTCAGTGACCCCCATTTCTTATTGCTGGAAAGTGACCAGTTGGCCAGGATGAAACTTTCTGCAAAGTTTTTGAAAAAAGTCTGTGGAGTGGATTCAGAGCCACCTTATTTGGCTCTGAATATATACTCATCACGATAATTATGCTACAAGTATACACAACTAATTACATATATAATATTACACAACTCAGTAATAAAATATAAACACTACTTTCACGAGATGGAAGGAAGAGCCGTAACCCTAACTCATCATTTTATCTTTGCTCCGTGTTCCTAGCACTAAATTAAATGTCCAAATTTAACCTCTTCCTGCCTCCTTGATGTTAATGTTATTGTTCTCCTTGATTTTATTATTACACTCGTGATTGTTAGAGAGGAAGTGAAAGAAATGATGAACAAAAAGAAGACCGGTTCAGAGACACTGGCTGCATTTGAACAACATTTGAATGAGGTGCGAGACATTTTTCAACACGCTAACCTTGTTATAGTTGAGGGTGGTAAAAGCAGGGATCTAGATCACGTTTCACGGAAAATTAAACAGTCCTTTTACAATTCAGGAAAACAAAGAATGAAAATCACAATTCACAGCAAATTAAACATGCATTTCTTGTTTCACGGAAAATAATTTTGCAAAATGACTCCACGGCTGCTACGGGAATAATGATTTACAAGATAAACATTAGCCATTTCACATTTCATGGGGGGAAAAAAACTAATCACGAGTCACAAAAATACCCTTTATCTCCCTCATAGTCTTCAAGGAAAATATTAATAATAACTGTGGCATAGAAATACTTCTCATTTCATTTTTCAACTTGTAAGAGTCTGGTTTATCGGCCTGATTTTGCTTGAGTTAAAAATCTATGAAATTTAATCCACAGAAATTCAGAAATGAGTTGAAGAAAAATAGAGAAAGGGTACTGGGTGGTGCAGAAAGTTCATCAAAAACAAAGAGGAAAGAGGTACCGGCTATCAATAATATAATTTATAGTGATTTCAATATTAATCTCTTTTTAAAGCACTCATTTTTGTGTGCTCCACACGTCATTCTGAAGTTAAAATGGAGACTGGAGATGAATTTTAAATGTAATCAAGAAATGAGGCCCGTTACAAGAAAGATCATGTCAAAATTAGTTAGTTTGCCGAGTTTGAGCTTGTTTAGCTGGATTGCAACCATGTAGTACGATTTAAAAAATCACAAAATTTAGAGGGTTTGTATGGATGTCAGGGACACCGGGTTCCGAGTTAGAGACAATTGTATGGAATTTAGGTAACCTGTGACAGCTCACGGTTTGCTTGCTATGCAACAAAACCTTCCAAACTTTGTTCTCACTTTAAAGAAATCTCTCTGGTGGTGGCGTCAATTTTTTACTAATGATGTAATTTGAACAATATGTAAACTAGTGCTCAGCCGTTTTTTGGCCTATTATTCCAGACCATGCCAAGCAGCAGATATTAATCTTGTTCATAATTATGACATCTTTTCAGAAAAAGAAGTCAAGCAAGCGAAAAAAGAGAAGGGTGAGATAATTGTCATCGACTACATTAAGCTACGTAATACTGTTCAAGAAAAGCAAACTATGGGATGACATTCACGTTTGTACTTGCCTGGAATTATTCCTTGAGAGTCCTTCAGTCTGCAAATCAAAATTCACTGCCTTGACATTTCTCAAAATAGGAAAACCCAGAAATTCATTGAATCACTGTTTGGTTATATATTTATTAGAAAACAATTTTTTCTCTGCAAATTGTGGGACAAACCTCAGGGCATTTTGATACTGACAGTAACTGTTTTGCAATGCATAGAGTTCCTCGCATTGTCCAATCAATTTTAGTAAAAGAAAAAAGACGCAAACCCTGACAGTTACATTTGGTCATTTTTCCATATCACATGATACTGTACCTTGTCAATGTAAGTTTAAGTTTAAAGGTCTTATTAAGTTTTGCATACAAGTTGAGGATTTCTTGGGTAACGAATTCTCAGGATTAAGAAATAACTGATCTGAACTAAACAAAATGGCTGCTGTTTGTTTGATTTCAAGCGGCCTTCTTCATCATCATCTACATCAACTTCTGACAACAGTGACTCTGAAGAAAAGCAGAAGGTATGTTTTGTCAACACCTGGTTTGTTTTTTGGCCGGATCTGTGAAAAACCAATTTCCATATTTGAGCATGCTGTTGACATGTATTTTCTACTGGTATAAACAATTTGGAGAATCCCTCTTGACTAGCTTTGGACCTGCTGCATAACACATTATAGATAACTTTTTGCATAAATGCATCAACTGTCATGATCTGTTAATGTGCATCATCATTCTCAGGGCTCGAACTTAACTTCTTAGCCCACTAGCAATGTTTTGCTAGCGAGACTTTCCTACTCTCAAATGGGTAAAACCACTAGCAAATTCTTGAAGTTGCTTTGCCTTTAAAATAATATCTGACTAATTGATTAGATTTGATGAAAATTTATAGTAAAAAGCAATGAAAGTTGTTTTGAAATCCCAAATAATACACAAATGGGCAGACTGATGGCATATAGACTTAGTGAAATACTACTGACCAGTGGCTAACACAAAACATGCTCTTCTCTCAGCGCCCGCCATATGTTTCAGATGTCGTCCGTACATACCTTCTTGTGTTCAAACACCTTTGTCAAATTTTTTGGCGACATGGATGATTCTAACTTGCAAAGGTTTGCTAGTGGACATTTTGTTCACTCACAGAAAAGACTCGCATTTTGTGAGTTTGCAAGCGTTAATTGGAGCCCTGACTCTGGTACAAAACTTGCACACAAAGAGAAAAAAACCATGAAGGTTTTTAGCAAGAGCATTCGCAGATGCTCACTTTTGGAAAATGTCTTATTTTCGCAGGATTTAATTTTCGCAATTTTTTGCGATAGTTAGAAAATCACAAAATTAACCCTTTCCTGCCCATGTAGTACTCCAGTGATGGGTAAAATCATCTGGCACTAACCAGAGTAAAGTCCATAAAGTCACTGTCTGGAGTTAAAGGGTTAAAGGAGCTATGTCACGGTTAAATGGGTTTGAAAAGTTTAGCTAAACTTTTCAATTTTGTTGTTTGTAATCCGTGTCAATCTTCTCCATCCTTGTTCCTTTCTGGTTTATTATTATCTCTTTGGTGTTTTTCCACCTTTGTAAAGCATTATTTTCAGGTTTCCTTCAATTTTAAGGTAAATTTGTCGATGATCAAAATACCTAAAAATATCGTGACAGAGCTCCTTTAAAGACCTGAGAAAATATTCTGTCAAAGTTAACAATGCAAAATTAGCACCTGGATCAGGGTGGAACTGAGAGGAGACAGCATTAATTGCCAGGTGGTTAAGGCGCTTTATTTGCATGTGGATTATCTGGGATCGAATTCCACTCTAGCCACCAAATGGATTTGTCTTTGTGGGTCCCAAATTCAACTCCACCACACTTTGTAAATAACTAACTGCTTACCTCATCCAGTTGAGATTCTTAATGTTGTTCTGTTTATTTGAATTGTTACTTTGTATAGTTACATGGCCCCACAAGCTGTAAGCTTTACAGTGTAAATATCACCATTTAGTATAAATCTACTAGCGTTCTATCACTGGCTGCACTGCTCACTATCTATTCTGTGATAGATAGCGAGTAGCGGTTTTCAACAAAATGGCGGCCACTTCGTGGCATTTTCGAAGTGTTTTGAAGTGTCTGCGATGAGGATATAGATAATTTACTTGTTTAGTTTTGAACAACTAGTAGATTTATACTAAAACAATTAGATCATTCGCTCTCGATTTCTATGCGTGATAGAAATCTTGAGCTCATAATCTAATTGTTTAGTATACAGATTCTTAACTTAACTATGTTCTGGTGTGCATGAATAGGCATGCGATTTCCGAGCTCCAAGTGCGATAGTTTTGTGATGGTCTGAGCTTTAATTTGCATATGAAATTAAAAGCTCATTAGAAAAAGAGGCAAAAATGAACTTGGAAATGGTCTGTTCATATCATTAACTTCCAACACATCATCTACGTTGTTTTGTTATGCTCAGTTTTCCAATATCCTTGAAAACATCAAAATTTTTGCACCAGCTCTAAGACTGCCTGTTTGTTACCATGATGGTATTTTCTTCTGCTAAAGTGCAAAATTTAACCCTTGCGAAATCTACCCCCATCATTTTCACAAAAGTAAGTTCCATGAAAATAAGTAACGATAAGGGTAGTGAGGAAAATGTCTTGTTACAATATCGGTGCAAATGGTATCCCTTAAAATAACAGAAAAGTCGAAAGAGTAAGAAAAGGAAGAAGAGGAGGCATATGGAAAGTGAACACCGCACAGAGGAACCCAAGCCAAAAAAGAGAAAAAGAAAACACAAAGAAGACAATGAACACTCTTAGTCTTCATGAGGCAAGTATAACTAATTTTCTGCCCAACTACAGTACCGCTCAAAAGTAAGTCACCAGGCACGTTGTGTTTTGCGCGCTATGCAATTCGCATAGAGCGAGAGTCATTAAAGCGAAAATTATTGGCATAAATTTAGGATGACTGTACTGCATGGAATCAATTAACTTCACGTAGCGACCAAAAACTGCAGATGCAAGTGTGTGTTCTAACGAATTTGAAATGTTCATTGGTATAGTTCCCAAGCTGGAAAGTGAATGGCATACTTTCCCATGTAAACAAAACAAAGAATTCAATTAACAGTTATTATATGTCAAATAAATTTGACAACCAAGTAGACTGTCATCAATGAATGAGTGATTCTTGATCAACAGGAGCAGCTGAAGATGAGACAAGACCATCACAATATTCATTATTGCTGTGGGACAGGATCATTATTATTATTATTATTTTACTTTTTTGGGGGGGTGGTTTTTGGTCTTTCTGTTTTGGACATTGAAAGCAATACTCAAGATCTTGTCATGTGAAATCCTCGACTGTTAATGATATGCCAGTCATTAACATCATTTACACAGTATGAATGTTAGCGTACACTCCACACTGTATGGGCCTTTGTTTTGGCATGAGTGTGGAATGTTTTTGTTTTAACGAACTGCCCATAATATTTAATTCTTATTTGTTATACTTCCTTTATCTGGAAGTATACCTATTACTATCAGAACTTTGTTAATGCAATAATTATTATTATGAAAACCACTGTTGTGCAAAAATGGTGCAAGAAGAAAAAGAAGAAAAAAGCTTTGAAGAAAAGAAGAAGAAAAGCTTTGTAAAGCTTGCTAATACAGAGGAAATGCCAGCAATGTTTTTTTTTTAGTTTTAATGATTTGTTCTATTTATAAATACATCTCTGCACAAGAATAGATACGTTTTATGCAACGAACAAACTATTGCACAAAGTGCATCACCCTGTTAAGTGTCCACACTGAGTAAGGTACATACATGTAAGGGCTGATTTACATGCGATTTTTTTCTGCGCGCGCTGCTCGCGTCACGTAAAAAGTCACGTACAACTCTCGCTATTGAGCACAGACTGTGCTTACGATTGTCGTAGAGTTTTAAAACATGTTTTAAAATCCTATGACATTTTTTGTGACGTATACGACAGTCGTAAGCGAGTTGTAGCTTTGATTTACACGAAACAATTCGTGCCGTAGGCCTGTCGTAAGCTTGTCGCATGCAACAAAGTTGTACCGTGTAAATCAGCCCTAAGGCAGTTTCTTCCAGACACAAAGGACCCACAGCTGTTTGTGGCTTGTTGTATATGTATTATTGGCTGGGCATTCCCTCTTGGTTTTTCATCACCTTTGTGAACATCACTTGTGTCCAGTGCACAAAGTAAGAGTTGTAAACTCCCGACAAAGGAAGATGTCTGTAAAATAGCTGTACTGAGAGGCAGACCATTGAACTCTTGGGGGAGGTGGAGGGGGGAGTTTGAAAAAAAACTCCTACCCATGACCACAGCTGGGAAAAAGTGCAGACACATTCAGTGAGCCAGACCAAACTAATGTTACACAGCGAAAAAAAAAAATATCATGCATGTACATTTCCTTATGCAGGGAAGGGTTTGGAAAAAAGAGTTTTACCTATACCAAAT
>BLFK01000235.1:468855-485469 GCA_014634185.1 Astreopora myriophthalma | reverse complement strand
CCCCCTCTCCGTCTGCCCAAAAACTATGTCCCCATTAACCCATTAATGCCCAAGAGTGCCACTTATAGATTTTACTCTGTCTAACACCAGACGATTTTACTCGTCACTGGGGCGGCCCTTGGGCAAGAAAGGGTTAACCCCCTCTCCGTCTGCCCAAAAACTATGTCCCCATTAACCCATTAATGCCCAAGAGTGCCACTTATAGATTTTACTCTGTCTAACGCCAGACGATTTTACTCGTCACTGGGGCAGCCCTTGAGCAGGAAAGAGTTAAATAGAAATGCTTATGTCAACATTCAGTAACGCATCAACAAATGGTGTTGCTGGCAGTGTTGCTTGTACTATTTCACAAACAAGAAGGAAATGTGGCATCCCATGTAATAAAGTTGTTGTTGTTGTTGTTGTTGTTGTTGTTGTTGTCCTTGTTGGAAGAGTGTTGAGAGTGCAGAATTTGACATGAGGTAGGTACCCATTGAATTTGACATTCAGTAGGTGCCTAGGGGTGGGGAATTTGGCCCTAGCTTCCATGAAAATGTCAAATTCCCCTGGGTCAGCCCCCTGGGGCTTAACATTGATGTGTGCATCAAACAAACCCATTTTCCATTGGCAGTAGCCATTTTAATAGTGTTTATATATGGTGGTGATTGCATTCCCACACCAAGAATGAACTTGCAGTGATTACAGGGAACTTTGCAAGGAAACAAGGTTCTGTTACCGACTCGCTGCAGAAAGGACTAGCAGAGTAAACTGGGCAAAAATGGTTAAGATACACCTTATTTGTTTTTATTCAAATTGGCCCTTGTTGTCTCGTTCAAGGTAAATTATTCTTTTGAATTTTGAGCTTGAGAAAGAAGCATCAAGGGCTAATTTGAATAAAAACAAAAGGATCTTAAAATGGCAGCCATTTTGGAATAAGGTGTATGAATACACTAATCAGATAACTCATCAGTACAGCGAATACTGACATTTCTGAGTTCACTTCAGCCTTTCTTTCAAGGCGAGTCTAAGTGCGAAGTCTTTCTTATAAAAATGAGTTTTTATTCATATGCAAGGGTAAACCTCATTACCATCACAAAATGGTCGCACTTTAATAGACTCGCTTTGAAAAAGTGGTGGATGCAAACTTGGAAGTGGCCTATAAGTTTATGGTATCAGCATTCTCGTTTGTTTTCCGTTTTCTTTACTCAACAAGGTAATATTTTATTTCAGAATGATTCCCGCCAACAACACTGAGATTGGGAGTCTTGACGTGAGACCAAGAGAAAGATAAAAAATGGACAAACTCACAGAAAAATCATGGAAGTTAGCAGGTGCATCTCACCACTATCCCATCCCTGCATAGATTGGCCAAAATGCAATGTCAATCAAATGCTGTTGGGGAGACTGAGGGGGCGAGAATCCTCGCGAGATGCTCAGTTAAGGTGGTTCAAACTAGTGTCAACACTCTGAAGAGACTTTTCTAATAGAAGGGACAGGACTGAACCTACAACACTATATCAAGTATTAGCAATGTTATGGTATCATGTGAAACCTTGATTATTGCTAAAAAAAAAAAAGATGCAGCCCTTATTGTGATGTAATAAGTCACCGGTGGCAACAGGAAAAGTTTTTTTCCTTTTCTTTAATGTAATTATGTTCAAGGTAATGTAACCCAATGTTTAAAAAAACTCTTGCAAAACACCCTGTATTTTGGCTTTAGTTGCCCATATCTCAAAAATTAACTGGATGACCTTTACTTTTAATTGGTGGAAAGTGTTCAGCAGGCCAAATGAAACTCTGTGAAGTTTAAATATTCTGTCGAGCACATTCAGAGCCACTTTAAATTTTTAAATTGTTGAAGGTGGCTCTGAATCTGCTCAATATATATTTTTTTCACTTTGCAGAGATTTTCATCTTGGACTGCTGATCACTTTCTCGTAATAAAATAATGGGCGTGAGTTTGTGATACAGTGTACTCTTGTACTGTCAATCCTCCGAATAAGAAAGTCTCTTGAAAGCGTTGAAACTGGTCACCTAGCCACCTAGCCACCTTGACAAGTTCACAAGAGACTGATCGAATGAAATTGTTAGCCGTTGAGAAGTCTTAGTACCTTGATCCAGAACAATGATCCAGCGATTTCTTGAACTGATTTCGTCAAATGGCCTGGTTTTCTCTCCATTTTCCCCACATCTCCAGACAGCCGTCCCGCTCCTCGCATGCAGACAATCCATGCAAGCGGCCGTGGTTATTTCGGTCAGCGGGTATAATTCGTTTTGAGCCAGGTACGTGCTGTATGTCGCATAAATAATGTCCGCCCTACTTTGTATCCGGGCCTGTAAGGCTAAGTACCTGGTTGCCAAGTGGCATTTCAAATTTTCAAGATGGCGGAATTTGCTGCACATTTGAACCAAGGAACTACAAATGCAAATCCCACAATATTTGAGATTATTGCTGAAGAGTCTATGGCATCGGTTCTTAGACCTGCTGTTGGATATGTCTTGAAGGTTTTGGCGACTTCCAATCCTGACAAATGGGGCTGGGTATGGCGTCTCGGAGATGAAATTTATCTCTGTTTGGACTACGTTGTTCAGAATCACTACTTGAAAAACTTCGGAGGGTCCATTTCCGAACATTTTTACGGTCTCAAAAGAGTGAGCAGTGTTGTAACTGGAAAGACGGAGGACAGGCTGTCGAGTTTTCAAAGATATTTGTCTTTAATAATGCTTGTTGCAGTTCCATATGCAAAACTGAAACTTGATGAACTTTTTGAAAAAGCACGGGATGAATATCTGATTGGAAATCCAACTTTTTACTCTGCAAGGAAACGATTATACCTTCTCCAGCTGAAGAGGGCATTTGTTTATGTCTATCCCTTTGTACATTTCACATGGGAAACGGTCGTCCTTTGTTACCATTTGCTGTACATTTTTAAGTTTTCGGATGTTCATTCCCCCTTGCTGCATGTTATCGGAGTGTCGCTTCAACGACTCACAAGACAAGACATTCTTGCACAGGATGCGAAGAACAGCAATGCCATCGTATTTAATGGAAAGACCAGGGCTGAAATAGTATCATCGATTCCAAGATCTCTTGGACGTTTGCTTGGGTCGGTGTTAGCAAATGGCCTTCCCATTGTTGTGTTTTTTCTGAAATTCATTGAGTGGTGGTATTCAAGTGACAACAAGAAAGCTGTTCAGAGTGTTACTCAGTTACCAATCCCTTCACCACCTCCTCAACCCAAGGTATGGAATGCCCTGAAGCAAGGCCTTGTCCCAGGCAGGGCTCAAAATTGCGACCAATACAGTCGCATTTGCGACTAAATTTTCCCTTTGCGACTAAAATATCTGGAGAAGTCGCAAATTTGCGTCTTGTTGTCACCTTCACTCTTTCGAAACAACAGGGTTAGCAGTTGCCTCTTTGCTGCTACTTTTGCTAAAATAAATAAATGACAAAATTATTTTGTTTCTCGCTGTAAATTTTCTCTGAAGAAAACGTAATTGTAGAGTAATTTAGCTGCGATGTTACGTGCACAGCTCCAGTCCTTCGATCATTCGCCATTTTCAGTGGTTTCTTTATACACACAAGTATTGCGGGCTCATTTTTTTTTGCTAAACCGCTAACAACACAATAGTGCGCGGCGATTTTGCGACTAAAATTTGCGAAATTGCGACTAAATTTTCGTATCTTATCGCAAAAATGCGACTGGATTTTTTCGATAATTTCGAGCCCTGCCAGGGAACTGTTCATTGCAGCTGTTATTAGTTCTTTTCTATACAGCAGCTGGGGATGCACGTAGGGAGGGGAAAAAAAGCCTGACAACGCTGTTGTAGGGATTTAAGTCTGAACACCATAATATCCCTGCCAACAGTTACCCCGCCCCTCTTCATTTGTTTCGTGACATCCCAAAAAATGGCTGTGAAGGACACTAGCTATCCACCAAATTACAGAAATATTGTACATTGTAAAATCCATGTTGCAACTTGTACATCTTGCATTTGCCTTTGTATGGTTCCAGGTGCATTTGTGGTTTTTCTATTGATATTGCATGAACATCTTCCAATGGCATTTTAATGTTACCAGACATTAGTCTTAATTCATGGTTTTTTTAATTAATGTTCAAGTTGAGAAATGTAGTCCCGAGTTGGCATGAATTACAATTTTCTTCTTTTTTTTTTTGCAGCCAGCACAGCACGGAGTCCAGCTTCCTCCACATCCTGTCCAGTGCCCTCTTTGCAAGAAAGTTCGCACGAATCCAACTGCACTGTCCTCATCTGGTTATGTATTCTGTTATCCTTGTATCTATAATTATCTCAACCAGCACGGGTGCTGTCCAGTGACTCACTTACCCAGTGCTTCAAAGCAACTCATCCGGCTTTATGTTGATGAAACAAACTAAAAAGCTCAAGTGATTACGCAGAATTCACAAAGTTCAGCACCTCATGTTTGACATTGTTTTCCCAGGTTTTGGGCAGTCAAAATTTCAGGTCATTTTATTTGACAAGTGACACATTGATCAGTAAAACTGTACTGTACTTTTCCTGAAACATGTTCCATGTAAAAAAAAATAAACAACTAAATAACTTGGCTTCAAGCAGAGATGCCTAATAAGCCAGTGTCATAATCATGTGCAGAATGCAGGACCATGCTTAGCTCGCAGGCCACAGTGTTTTGAAAACAGAAGATAGTATCAAAGAATCAAGTGTTGATAAAAAGAAACGGCAAAATCGCACTGTTCTGTACTATCTGCCATGTTTTCAAAATACTGTGACCCACCGGTAAAGGTAAGCCTTCCTTCCATCAGTGTTCTCCGTAAGCACTGGCGACAGCGAAAATCTGTCTACTCGCCCTTTGCACGCCAGCTACAAAGGTTTACAGGTTTTCTCTTTTGAGCTGTTGCACATAGTGAGGGGTAAAGGTGTCAAAACCAATCGTAACATTAAATGATTTATATAAATGAAAGGAAACGTGTGCATCGAAAAAGTAACGGTGATGGGGCGAGCAAAATATGCCGAAATGCGTTTTAAAGGGACTCCAAATTAAAAATTTTCCCAGGGAGGTCCCCTGACCCCACCCCAATTAGAGGGCAGTCACCCACACCTGCTCCCCACATGCAGCATCATTGTCAGGTGTAGAGTGTTGGGTTAGTCCTTGATACAATAAATGGGAACTTGCCGCCTTCTTCAATATTTTCTCCTTCTACTCTAAAATTTCGGGAGAACCCTGCTTCTATGCAAGGTTGTGCGTTCTCCCCATGATTGTGAAACTGGCTTATTTTAGCTGATAAGGTATTATCTTTATGTACTTAGTTACTCAATTCATTATTGGGCTTATTTTGTTAATATTTCTCATAAACAACCACCTCCAGAGGAGGATCCAGGGGAGGGGTTGAGGGGGTTGCACCCCCCCGCCCTTTGAGCAGCATTTGTTTGGTTTTTTGTTTGATTCTTCCTAAAATAATGAAGAAAATTGTTTTTTTACGAAGCTGATTCACTTCCACCATTCGACTGCTTGTCAAGTTATGAAAAGATAATGTACATTTCGCGACTTTTGTGCAGGGTATTACTTGTAAGAAGGTCGTTTTAGGATCAGATATAACAGGTGACATGAACAACCCCCTCCCCCTTTTCAGAAATTCCTGGATCCGCCCCTGCACCCCCTGTAAGTGACAACTTTCTTGTGCGCCAATGGTGGTCGTTTATGAGAGAGTTGACTGTATTACTTCTAGCAGTTTGCAAATAAGCAAAAAATTATCAGTTTTACCACAGCTCATAAGCCGAGAAATTTCGGAGATTTGATTGGTTGATAGTATCGCCATTTCCGCGTAATAGTGGTATTACAGCAAAAATGGTATAACAGCAGTGGTATTACAGCAATTATAATATAAGCCGAGAAATTTCGGAGATTTGATTGGTTGATAGTATCGCCGTTTCTGCGTAATAGTGGTATTACAGCAAAAATGGTATAACAGCAGTGGTATTACAGCAAAAATTTTGAAATATCACTCGCGGTATTATTGCCAAATACCACTACAGGTCATGCTATTACCTATACAAATTTCTCGGCTTCCATTATAAACAAATAATAGCATGACTTGTACGTGGTATTTGGCAATAATACCGCCTCGTGATATTTCAAAATTCTCCAAATACCACTCGCCTCTTCGCGGCTCGTGGTATTTTGGACAATTTTGAAATATCACTCGCGCTATTATTGCCAAATACCACTACAGGTCATGCTATTACCTATACAAATTTCTCGGCTTACATTATAAACAAATAATAGCATGACTTGTACGTGGTATTTGGCAATAATACCGCCTCGTGATATTTCAAAATTCTCCAAATACCACTCGCCGCTTCGCGGCTCGTGGTATTTTGGACAATTTTGAAATATCACTCGCGCTATTATTGCCAAGTACCACTACAGGTCATGCTATTACCTATACTAATTCACAAAATAAATCAAATGTAATGAAGTATTTTTGCAGTCTATTCTCTCTTGGAGAGAATATTCTCTCTTGCAGTTTATTCTCTCTTTGTCCAATTTCAACTCTCTTTTTCTTTCAGTCCTTTCTATTGGCTCATTTGACAGGTATGTAATAATAAAGCTATTTAACCACCTGTTAAGTTTTTGAAAAGTTTAATTGCTACGTCTAAAATATTGATAGAATCTACTGTCAATAAACTTTATTGTTTGTTAAAATTCCGTGTGATCGTGTTCATCAGAATCTCCTCTTGTCCTTGAATTTTTAGCAGCTCTCCTTGCTTTTAAATTGGACAGAATCTCGTAAGCTTCTTGAATTTCCATAAATTTCTGTTGGGCTTTTTCTTTATTGTCCAGGTTTCTGTCGGGATGCCACTTCACTGCAAGTTTTCTATATCGTCGTTTTATTTCCGTTTGAGTGGCGTCCTCTGTTAGTCCTAACACACGATAAGCGTTTTTCTCTCCTCTTGGATCCAAAGCCTTGACGAATTCATCGTAGAAATTGTCCCAGCCATTTCTCTGGCCTTCCTCGTATAAACCCCAAAACACCTCTTTGAACTCCAGCCAAACTGGTGACTGGAAAAAATGGTTCACAGCATCGCGCAGTTTCACCGTTTCTCCATCCTCTGTTGTGACTTGTGCATTGAAATAAAAGAACGAACTCCACAGACAACAAATAACTATGCCTCCAACAGCGAGGTACTGCAAACGCTTACACAAAGTCCTTTTCGGTGGCTTCCCTTTCCGAAACTCACGCCGGTTTTGGAAAAAGATCGCTGCGATTAAAGCAACGTACATTGAACCAGCTTCTTCGCCGGTAAGATATGTCAAAATTATATTTGTAATGAAGGCTCCTGCCAAAGGGTATTTGAAATCCCCTCGTTCACGACCAATGTTTCCTACAAGATACACCCCGATAGCAACACCCAAAGGCACTAACAGTGATGGTAACCATTTGGCCTCCTCGGGTATGGCAAGACGAACTAAGATTCCGTAAAAATATCCCACTAACATTTGCCCAGAGAATCTAGTCACGCTAAAAGGAGGTTCTTTACGGAATTTTATCTTTCTCTTCAACTCTTCAACGAAATACGGATCGTCATTTGCATCGTCAACATACTCCGGAATTCGCCAAAGATCACGAAACCAACCTAAACCAAAGAAGCCTCCGATGGTAGACCACCACAAAAACGCCTGAATATCTCGCCCGAGGTATAAATGATGCAAACCAAACCATCCCCAAATCAGCCAGATGAGATACGTTAAGAAAAGGCTTTTTCGGTTCTTCTCCATACCTCAGTATCTTACGTTCAGGCAGTAGAAAACTGTTATGTAGTGTGACGGAAGGCCCTAGTGACACGCGAATTTTTCACTTGGCGGCACGTGATTGGCTAACTATTTTGTAACATGTCTGTCAGAGAGTGGTTGAAATTTTGGAAAGCCTGGGTGCGAGCAAAAATGCTCTTAGTAGGGGTCGGAGCGGGTTACCCTCCGACCGTACAGACGTTCTTTTGCTCGTCACGCAATCTTTCCTTCCGGGAGGAAAGATTTCGTGACGAGGCAAAAGAATGTCTGCGTTGGAGGCTGGGAGTGGGAAGACTGAGCGGGAGGGAGGACTTGGAAATTTTTTTCTGCAAAAGCCAGCTCCCCTCTCAACTGATAGCGTAGTTTGGTGAATTTGTCATATTTTATTTTCTGATCAAATAAACCTCGTTCAGCGTCGATTGATACATGAAGCTGAAGAGTGTTTTTCAGGGCTAGACTCATGAAGCCCTCCTAAGCTATTTCCCAAGTATTGTATTTAAGCAACAGCCCTTGGGTAACCTTTCTGATGAGACAACACTTGGAAATTATCATACCTTAGTAAAGACGGCCCCAGGCTATCAGTATTAGTCGCATTGACCATCGTGTGCTCACATTCCACCCATCCATTTGGACAAGTTACCGCGAGTCCTCGGTGCCGCGGGCAGCTCGACCCGTCAGCCGTGTCCTTCTTTCGCCTATTCTTTCTAAACTGGCTTCCAATCAAGTCGCGCATTGATTCTAGAGCGCTTCTGCTTAATTCTAAGGCAATTTAAGGCGGTTTCGCCCCAAAATTTAACTCGGTACAGTTTTCGCCCAAACACTGAATTTCTCTTACAGTCAGCGTCTATTAACGCTAAAGAAGACGCCATTGGCTGGGACAGCGTTCTCTGACGCAAATCCAACACTAGTGACCAAGATACCATGTTTTATTTGGAAGCACAGCAATCAGTTTGAATAAACTATCGAGTCTATTGAAAACCCATCTTTTTGGTGACGATTTTCAGGTTTTATACGCTTTAAGACATTTCTATTTTTTTTTTAATTCTTCATGAACCCTTCATAAATTGAGTAATATCACTTGCAATTTCACAAAATGTACCATGGCTAACAATTAGTAAGCTGTCCTCATGACCTTGCCTTAAACAATGACAACTCTTCCAAGAATATACAATATATATTTCGAAGACTTCGTTAAATAATAGAATGAAATTACAGGTAGTGTTTCGCCCCCTTTGGTACAGTAAGACTGGCTAAATTGTCACTTATGTCCGAAATACTGTCATGACGGAGATATCTGGCGAATGGAGAAAGCACTCCTGAGTGGCGGAGGTTACGCCCAATGCTCTCCGTCCTGCCCTTCAGTCTCAATCCTAGGGCACTTTCAAAGCCCTGGTTTCCTTCGGTTCCCTTGTTTCCATTTGGCTTTCCCAAAAAAGTACTAAAATCCCCTGTTTTAACTTGAGCTAACAATACATCAAACTAATACACCCAATGAAAACTCTGTGCTTAAAATACCAAAATACGCAGGAAAAATAGGCACTCTAGTGCAAAATGAGTGTTTCCAATAATTGAACATTGAAAATAGACTGGGTGTCGAGTAAAAAGAAAATACAAAGGACCATCGCAAATAGCTGTCCACCAATCACGGCTCTCCTTTATCATGTGACTCACTCAGCGGCAGTGGCGAGTCACGCCATTCAAGAAACGCAATGCGAATAACAACTTTACAGTTCAAAATCACTGTCTTCCTCTTCGGACTCTGAATTGTCAAGCTGCGAAACAAAGATCAGGAAAGGAAAAATCAACATTTATCGTTTTTAGCACTTTTTTTTTTTACAATAGCAAAAATGCTGAGTGAATAGATTACGTGGATATATGAGACAACTGCATATATTTTATGCATATATTTGCATATATTTTACAATTTAGTGCATATATGAGACAATTGCTTAAATTGTCCAGAAAGTGTGAGGATCATTTCTTCAATTCATTTCTAACTCCCACTTCACAATCATTTCATTCATTTCATTACGACTATTTTAGCTCCTAATTTTTGACAGGGATAGAAAAAATCGCACAACAAGCAAACGAGTGCGAGGATTGCTTCAGGCAAGGCAGAATCAAGGCTACGTTTACACGAAGGCGGTTTCACGACTTCAAAAGCGCATCGAAATCGATGCGGTTTGGAAGTGTTTTCGTACTCTTTACGTCATGCTGAAGTCATCACAGACCAAAGCGATCTGGGTACGATTAAAGAAAGAATCCACCATTTTGAATCGAACAATGCAAATTTCGCGCCAAAATGGTAACCGTACTCAAATCGATGCGGTTTCGCCGTTTACACGACAGATGAAACCGTATCGTTTTGAAACCGCTCCACTTTTGGCAGCGGTTTCAAATCGAGCCGGTTTCGGCAACGGTTTCGATCGGTGTCGTGTAAACGGAAGGCGTAACCGCATCGAAAACGATACGGTTACAAATGAAACCGCGTTCGTGTAAACGCTGCCTCAATCAAGGTAGCCCGCAAGCAGGCTCTTCCGTTGAAAATGGCACGCGGTCGAAATACCCTCCTCCGTTGAAAATGGCGCCATTTTCAACGGAAGAGTTTGCTTGCAGGCTACAATCAAGGCGTATCACACCTTCTCTTGCGAGGCACTTTCACGCGCGCTCGCATATTTCACCTGCTTTTCAGATGCTCTCCTAAGCTTCACTCACAGAAATAACTGCCAGCTTACCTCCTCAAGTTCCTCCTCCGAGTAGAACTTGGTCAACAGCTTGCGCAACGGAATCAAGCACATAATGAAGAAAGGAAAAGATGGCGCGAGAGCGGTTAACTTGACCGCTACCAGAAAAGCCAAGGCCAGAACTTGGACTACTGTGTAGCAATGGATCTTGCTGGTTTTTACCTAAGGTTTAAAAAAATAAATAAATAAATAAATAAGGAAACTGGCATTAGAACACACAATGTGCTCATGACTTCGAGACTGCAGGAAATTTAAAGGAAAGGTGTTCCAGAGCCTTCCATGATACACATTCTAAGACAGGTCATTGCAGTTTATGGGTCGTTAAAGCTCCTTTTATGTAAAAAAAAATTGTGAAACGCTCTGATGTCCGAGGCGCAGTATTTGTCTGCGACGCAATACCTGTCAAGATAAATACGGGTAATAAGCATCAGATGAATTATAATTCGTCTCCGACCAACGAATAATGCGTCTGTTTTATTGGCCTAAACGAAGAATAAAACAGACGCATAATTCGTCTTAGATGAATGATGCGTATGGTGCTCATTTCTCGTATTTATCTTGACGCATGAGGCCTCTTAGGCGAACAAAATGCTCCTGAGACGAATTATGCGTCTTCCAAGATATATACAGCCAATCTTAAGCAAAAAATTTCTACCATTTTTTTGCCTGGACGTCATTTCCTGCCAGTTTACTCCATTTGCGAGGCGACACTGACTGATTTGTACTGCGTTTAAATAATGTACCTTCCTGACATATCCGACATCAGGATGATGTTTAGCTGGCATAAACAACATGACAAATCTGTCCATCATCTGCAGACCGTACATTGAACACACGCCAAGATACAGAAGAACACCAAAAAGGATTGGAATGGGGATAAAATGCAGCCCTGGCGCTAGCAAAATGGAAAGGCCTGAAACAAGAAAGCCGGAAAAGTAAATGAGGGACCGCGTGCTAGTAAAATGGCCAAACTTACAGCAGATAGAAGCGAGGCAGCCGGGTCAAGTGAACTGTAGTCTTAATGCAGGGTCGAAAGACGTGAAACACTGATTTTATTTCGTCTTCACATTAAAAAAAAAAAACAAAAAAATGAAGAAGGAGGAGAACAAAAAATAAACATCCAAAAGTCAAATGAGGAAACGATGGGACCTTGGCTTGTAAACACGATTACCTTTGCACCAAATCGAAGAACCCGGAGTGCAGATTGATTTACCCGCGAATTCAGTCTCCCCGGCACAGGAGCCTTGCTAGCCAATCATAAGCCTTGCATAATTAATTCTTTGGACGCGTGCGGACTTTTGGCGGAAAAAAAAACATGGTCTAAAAATAGCTCGGTCTGGAAAAGTGCCGTGACAAAGCCCTAGTAGAGAATGTTAGCATCGACAACGAGTACTACATCGAAAAGTCGTGGTGACAAGTGCGAGTTTTTCAAGGTAAGATGTGTTTCATTTAGAGCAGTTTCTTCTAGTTTAAAGCAGTTATAATTATGTGATAACAACCCTCAAGTGTTGGATAAACAATTTGGGGAGTTTCGAGCTTGAAAAACAGTTTAAAATGCCGAAAATTTTCCAAAGTTAGGTGTGGTCTCAGCACACATGAACTGAGCTTTTTTAAAGGCTTCTTCGTTGCAGTTTGATAAAACATCATTTCCTTTCTTTCTCTTAACACGCAGTTTAACTAAAATGGCAGCCACAGGAACGTAAGTATGCTTTTATTCAACGTTTCTTCATTCACCTTTGATGAATTTTAGTAAGGATTTGGTGTCAGCATTTAGTTTTCGCGAGCACTTTAGCTTTGTGTTGTTGTTTGAATTGCCCTGTAGAATGCTACAAGATCCAGAAGTGATCTGGCAAACAAGACCCAGGGCTAAGCTTATGAGGTTTAATATATTATTGTAATCATCTAATTCTTACATAAGTTTATTTCTCGACCATTGAAAATGAAAAATTTGGAAAGCAGCATACTAAGTTTGCCATTCATACTCACAGTGATTAAAATCTAGTCCAGCTTACTAAATTGTGAAATTTTGCGAGCAGTTTCCTTAAACGTTTTCTAGTCTATAAAAGATGGCCCGGATATAATTGGCAAATTATTTGATGATACCAGTAACTGACTTTTTTTTTTCCTTTTAGGAAGAGAAAATTATTTAGTTGGAAAAGTGGAACTCGTAGTATCGATTACGTAAATGCGTATACTTGTTCTCGTACTTGCACTCGTTGTCGATGCTGACAGTCTCTAGCATGGGAGTTGTACGCTCCTGGTTCATGGTAAGACAATAATAATAAGAAGAAGAAGAAGAAGAAGAAGAAAAAGACGAATCTTTATTTATATAGCGTTATTTCTACTAAGAAACCAATAACGCTTTACAACGATAATACATGAAATACACTAAAGTCTATGATATAATTAACCAATCTATATACATACTTACAAAGAAAATAATTCAATAATAATATAAAAAGTTAAAGAAAATAATTCAATAATAATATAAAAAGTTAAAATACTGCTTAAAAAGAACGTTTAAAAAGAAATGTTTTGATCTGTTTCTTAAAAGTGCTTAAAGATTCAATTTCTCTACGTAAAGACTAACATTTACCTGTTAAGACATGAATGAGTACATTTGTGATCCTCTGCTCTTTCACCTCAGTAATATGCGGTTTTTCTCCGGGTGCGTGTGACGTGCTCCATATCGACAGTGCATTGACATGAGATGCCGAGCGTACTGTATCGGCGCACATCCAAGGTAGGCCCATCAGCGAGCAACCAAACGACAACATTCCGACGACAACTAGATCAAGGTTGTACCCAGGACCCTTTTGGAGTTTGTGCTCCTTCTTGCTCAGCAGAACACCGGTCATTTCAGTTTCCATGAACAGCAAAATGCCCACGAAGACGGCGGGTATGATAGCCGCAAAGATCCACCCCATCGACATGCTCCTTTTCATTCCTCCAGGGTTTATAAACCACTCTCGGTCCGGATGGGTCGGGTGGAAGCCATCTGTGAACGGATTGTTGATGGACAGGTGCGGTGTGATGACTTTGTCTCCCAGAGCGAAGTCTAGAACAGCCATGCACACCATAGCTATGACAACGCTAGAGTCACTAACCAGTCTTCTTGACTGAAAATGGAATCGAAGAAAATGTCTTGAACATCTCAGTAAGGACATTTCTTCTTTGGTAAAGTTATCAGTGAAATGTCTTTGGTACATTAGACCCTGCAAATTAGTACCGACCAGAAGCGACTCCCACTGAAGACGGCTGGAAGTCGAGCCTACTGAGTATCTAGTGCAATAGGAGACTTTAGGGTGCAGCAAAGTTATGAATGTGGTCAAACTTTTGAAAATGTGAAACAAGGCTCACGGTTTAACCATTTAGAAGCGGCCCGTTTCTCGAAAAGCACCGAAACTTTTCGGGCGTATATCGGGTGCCATAATTAGCTCTGTATCTTCAAACGAACTCGGTTTAGCCAAGAAACTTTCCAATTGGTTTGCTCTCAGTTATCTTGAAAGCAAGTCAAAAGACCAGATTTTCAGAATAAGCGGATCGCAGTTTCAAAAATTGCTTTTCGGGCCCGTAAACTCTTCGGGACTTCCGAGAAACGGGCCCAGCTTGATTCCAGCTGTTGTCGATGAAATCCCACAATGTATAAGCTCATCACCACCTTTCAAGTGTTTCAGTGGATAAGCGAGAGTACTCAAATGAGACATACACTGCACACTGCTTAACAAAGGAATAGTTCTACAAACCCTCTTTCCGAAGAAATGGCTCGTCCTGAATTTGCGCATGTAGAAAGCCACAAAGAAAGTTCCAAGAACTAAGATGGTTGAGAGCAAAGCGGTATTGGGCTCTCCTTCAAGTTTGCCATCAGTTCCACCAGACGAACTCTCCGATCCAGAGCGGCTCAGAGGATTCTTCTTGTATAACTACAAAATAACAATAGAATTAACGTCTCAAGTTTAGTTTTCGCTTAAGAAAACGAAAAACTAATCGTTCGTTTTTCTACGCGCAAACTATTCTTATTTTTTTTACGTTTTTTTTTTCCTGGCCAGTGCGCGGAGTTCTAAATAGCGCGCAAGTTGCGTTTTTTCCTAACATATGACGAACACGCTGTGTAACTTGAGATAGTTAAATATTCCTCCTTTAGAATTGTCAAGCGTGTATTACGAGGAATGTGCCTTCCCAGTTCGTTGCCGACCATTTTACAGTCCAGTGTGTATCGTATGAAATCGCCATATTCTCGACACTCAAATGTAGAAATGGTGGGGGTCTGGGTTTTGTCGACGGAAAGCCATGCAAGGCTGTGCTCTACGATAAAAATTAAGGGACCCGCCAGGCTCCCAACCATGCCAGCTAGGGTGCCAAGCCCTCCAAGTTGGTTAGCACAAGTTTTCATAGCTCAAAATGACCTTGGACATTTGCTGACGAATACACGATGTAATATTTTCCATCGTTCTGGGACAAGCCACCGTTAGCAATCCCATCAATTAGACAGAAAACTCACCGAAGAGAGCTCCTGCTCGGCAAGAAACAGTATTTCTGATCTTAGCGCTGATCTAGTGTTAGGCCAACCGAGCACCGATTTGGAACGGTTAGCTTTCAGTTATTGTTATGGGCAACTATTTAAATACTTTAAAACGTTGGGTGTTTTCAGCACCTTGGCTCGTTAGTCTAGTGGTAATTGGTAAAAGGAAGAAGAGAATGACCCGGAATCGACACGCTTACACTTCTTCTTTAACTTTCATCTTAAGTTAAAAGTTGATTTTATATCGTGTAAATTGAAGTGAGATGTCCCAGGTCATTTTGAGCTATGGGAACATTGGTGCTAACCCTCAAAGTCGGAACAAACAATTAATTGGCTACGTCTTAGTGCTGAAGCTTAAAATAATAATTTCAGGCTTGGCGGCTATCAGTTTGCATTATTATCTATTCTGTTTTAGAACGGCTGATGCTAGATTTGTGTCATGATTTGCATTTAGCACGAGCAATCCCTCGTGCAACTCTTGGTTGCGGACCAATGAGACGCGTTGTGGTTATCAGGCCCAATCGGATTGGTCATCATTTGGCGGGAGCTCCATTCTAAATTTAGAAAATACCGTAAAGACGGGCCAAGGCCAAATGAGACAGATCGAGACATACGGGTTATGGACTTCTGGTTTGGCTCAAAACTTTAAGACTTGAAATTTATCAACTGAAGAAATGATCCTCACACTTTCTGGACAATTTAAGCAATTGTCTCTTATATGCACTTGAAAAATTCAAGTGACTCCAACGGGATTCGAAACCACGACCTCTGCGATGCCGGTGCAGTGCTCTTACCAACTGAGCTATGAAGCCACACAGTTGAAAGCAGGCCAATTTGTTGGGCTCATGCATACTTGATATTTATGTTACCTACTTAAAATCCACTTACCTTGATGAGCAATGCAATTGGTTCGTAGATGAAGATGGCAGATATGAGGAGCTCAAAGATGTCCTCAGTAAAGCGAGTAAAGTATTTGATCAGAAAACAACCTTCCAAAGCAACCACACCGAACAGAATGATCATTACCCAGAAACCAATCCAACAGCGCCAAGTCAGAAACTCCACATCATAATTCTTACAAAACTGAAATGCAATTCACAATAAACTCAATCACTCGACTATAAAAACTGCCACCATTCCAAAGGGGGATTTGCTTTTCTCTCAAATTACCTCTTCTACTTCTATTTCGTAGAACTCCACTCATACTATCACGAATCCTGTAACCCTTTGCTACTCGCTATCTATTGGGTGTTTTACGATAACTGCAGAAATTCACGCGCGCTCATTGGCTAATTTTTATGGTCAATATGCGGAGAGACACATGAATTTATAATGGTCTCGCGTTTCGTCTTAATTTCGTCTCTCCTACCTTTTTGTTATCGTAAAAAACAAATTGACGTCAGTTTTTAATGCGCCTGTCCTGTTATTGACAATGAATTTCGTCATCACATTGTCAAAGTAGTTTGCGGATCCACTCGGCTATCGCCTCGTGGATCCACAGCTACTTTGACAATGTGATGACGAAATTTATGATCAATAACAGGACAGACGCATAAAAAACTGACGTCAATTTGTTAACT
>BLFK01000235.1:453291-464123 GCA_014634185.1 Astreopora myriophthalma | reverse complement strand
TTCTATCAAAGAGAAGCTTGATTCTGATATTTACATCATAAATACTCTGTTCAAAGACCAGGATGGGGCCAGTTGCTCCAATGATCATCATTGGTTGTCCAGCAAAGAGACCCAGTATAATGCTGCAAGCAGATGCTGCTACAATCACTTCTGTCACACCCAACCAGCGCTCTGTCTTGTCCTCGAGGAGACCACCAAATGCAACATTTGTGGCAAACAGGGCAAAGTACAAAAAGAGGGATGCCAAAAGGCTATGCAGATTGAAACCATCCACAAAATCACTGACATAGAACTTGCCACGTCGCTTGATGTCCTGGAATAGCCCACCAAAGAAGATGCCTGTACGCAGCAAGGCATTGTCTCCTTCTGAGTGAGAAGATGATGCTAGAGGAAAACAGGAATTAATAAGGTGTGTTCTGTTGACAAAGTATAAATTGTCAGGACTCCACAACTGTATTATTTCAAACAAAATTTAAAGATTAATTAATTAATTTTAAATAAATTCTAATTAATTAATTAACTTTAAATAAACTCTAATTAATTAATTAATTAATTAATTACTTTTAAATTATAAATTTATAAAAAGAATGACGAGCAAGAGAGTTGTTGAGACGGCAGAGATCAATGAAATAAGCTGTGAGGTACGACGAAGGTACGAAGAAGGTGGAACTGGTTAGGACATGTACTCAAGGAGAGAGGGTGAGAATGACTGTTTTAAAGCATTGGGTTGGACTCCAGAAGGACGAAGGGCGAGAGGGAGACCAAAGACCACCTGGGGAAGGACTGTTGAGAAGGAGAGAAACAAGGCAGGGAGAAGAGTTGGAATGTAGCCAAGGCGGCAGCACGGAAGGGAGATATCGAGTGTTGGTTAGAGAATGTGTCCGCCTTATGCGCCTACTGGCGTGGGGAGACTTGATGATGATGAAATTATAAATTATAATAAACTACCATTATAATTATAAGTAATAAAATTATAATTAATTAATTTTAAATAAATTATAAAATTAAAAAAAATTAAAAAATGACCCAGTAGATTGTTTTCAAATTTGCCGAGCACTGTACAGAGACAAATAACACATGCAAAACATTTGCAGTGTTTTAGGAAAAGCAAATGATTCACTTAAATTTTCCAGATCCCAACAATGGTCAACTCTTGGAAACTAACATGCAGACTGCAAATTTCAAAACCTTCAAAAAATCTTGAAACTAAGAGAAAGCTTGCTGTTGATGTACTCGTAGACAGAACAGTACTCCATACACCGACTGCGTAAATGGCTGCCAATTAATATTATTCTTATGCAAATTAGCCTCACTAGCCTTGTCAGCATGCAGAAAATTCAAAAGAATTTTTACACAAAAATGAGATTATAGTGAGTCCAATTAGCATTTATATAAAGGAATAATAAATAGGCCACCACTCATGCATTCAGTCTATACGGGAAATACAATACACTTACCAGCCTTAGCCATCTTTCTTCTAAGTGCAATAGCTCGGCTCTGTGCAATAAGTATAGGTAAAAGAACATTACGATCCCAGTTTCCAGGCGGCAATACCACTGTGTCCTCGAGAAACTCATTTATGGCTGTTAAAAGTTGCTCACGAGAATCTGCACTGTATGCAACATCATGAAAAGCCTAAAAGAAAAGCATGCCACAGGGTTAAGTTATGACCACATTGGTGCTGCTTGTAACAGATGTTACTCTAGATCGTTGTCATAACATTGGGGGTAAGAGTTGATCCCATAAATTAAGCTACTCTGTTTGAGAAATCCAACACTAGCCTCCCCACTGACAATGTGAACAGGTCAGGCCCCCACAAAAATAGGTCCCATGACTTAGCTTAATTCCCCTGCAAGCAAACAGTTCCTCACAGGAAATTGAACAGCCCTGTCAAGTGACATGAAAATGACAAATGAGCAACACATTTATTTAACAGCCCACGCAAAATGTGCCAGCAGCTGGCAATTTTGCCACCTACAACAAAATATCTGCTCCCTACTTCACACTGAAGTTCTTTAATTTGACAACAAATACAAGGTCTCTACTAGTTCTCAACTAGTTCCCTTCAGCCTACTAATCCAGCCCTCTTGTCTATTAAATACTCAGAAACACTTTGACTGGGCTGCATTAATACCATTATGTGATACATTTATGTATTTTCACCATCACAAACTTGCCTGGTCTGACATCAAGGTTGCAATTGAACGACCAATCTGATGGTACGATTCCTTGTATTTGCTTGGACCCAACATGACAAACAGGAACCTAACTGGTATGGACACTTCTGACACCTGTCCCAGATTACAGCCTTTGGCCAGACGTACAAATGCCAGCACAGGATCGTCCAGATCATCTAGTGTGCCCACGAGCACATTTGTAGCTTCTGCATCCTCTGGGATTCTAGATTTCACATCTGATTCTTGCTCATCTAAGGCAGTCTCCATCGCATGTGGATCTTTCTATAGCATAGAAAGATAAATATATAAACATGAGTTAAGAATCAGTAAATTACTAAAAGCAGAGGTTTCAATAACTTTTGAACCTGTCCATGGTAGCCATATTGTAGGCGGCAGTTTGACAAGTTTATGAGAGGATTTTGGCAAAGATCAAGACAAACTAGCCAGTGGGGAGAGGCAAAGTAGGTGGAGGTGTTCCACCAGTAATCGGCTTCTATTGAAACCCCTTTAAAAGTATGTTAGAGGAAGGTAAAGAGCATTATCAGTCAAGAGACATTACTAGTATACACATTTGAGTTCCCACAAAGAAAAAGCAAAATCTTGACCTGCAAAGAGAATACAGGGAATTTTTTTTTTTTTTTTTTTTTTTTTTGGGGGGGGGGGGGGTCTTTTCATCAATGGCATTGCCCATAGCAATTGTTTCTGGGGAAGTTCACACCACAATTTTAGTGCAGTTGATTAGGTGGAAATTGGCCGTGGTTTTGCAAAACAACCTAAAAACCACGCAAAGCTCGCATCATTTTACCTTGGAGCCCTTAAATTACATTGGGCCACAGTACATTTCAGCCCTGGCAGTTCACAGGATAGTTGATTGACCAACTAGTTCCTATGAGTCCCAGGATGTAGTTCAGCTAGTATAAATCAAGCAATTTGAAGGTCATAGCATCCACTGCTGCTAAGCAAACTCTGTTTTTCTTTCTGATTATTCCTGCATCAGTTTTGAAGGGCACTTTCCTTTGTCAGAACTGGCTGGCCAGACCAGTCAGTTTGCAAAGAAAATGCAATAATTTGAACAAAACAGTTGCATGACATCCCTCACATTCTTTTAGAGGAGTACATATCATGCTCAAGAAGTGTGTTATTTTGAAGGCAATGCAGAGTTAGCCCACCAGATGCCCAGTATGGCTGGTCAGTTCTGTCAAATGGAAAGCGCCCTAAATAACATTGTTCCAGTGTTTGAAACCAACCTGCACTTCTTTTGAGCCATCCATTTTCAGTCGAATGCTTCCATTTCCTATTCTTTCCCCTTCAGCATTGTATCCTACATTGTCTGAGGCAACCAAAAACTTCTTCTTCTTCTTGGAAGACAGACGACGCATAATACCAGATTGCTGTTGATTCTGTTGTTGTTGATGTTGATGTCTGTGCTGCAGAAGCAGTGCTGTTAGAACCTTTGTGCTGTCCTCTTGTTTCAGTTGGTCTGTCAGAACCATGTTTTCGACAACTGCTTGAGCGATGCTTTGTAAATCAAATTTCTCAAGGTCCAGAAGGACAGTACCTAACAGACATCAACCAAATGTTCAATGAACTAAGGATGTGTTCTACGAAGTCTGCGGAGTTACACATTTAATTTAACCTATATATAAGAAAAGAAGGATACCTTCAATAATTCAGTTCAATTATGTTCAAGGAAATGTCTGAGAGTATAATTTATTTATTTATTTATAATTTATTTATTATTTATAATTTAATTTTTTTGTTGCTTTACCTTTTTCCAGTCCCTTCTTCAGCTCAAGCAAACTGTGGAAAGTCAATGATGCAACATGTGGCCTTCCCCAGCGGTTGGAGTCCTCGACATTTTCTTCAAACTTGATCCAGCGAGCAGTTTCCTTCCATTCCATTTGTTCCCCATTCTTTGTCAGTTCTTCCATCTCAACAAATGCCTAGAATTAGCATAAACTTTATAATTATATTGAGAATATGAATCAGTATCAGGAGTTTCATTAAGGTTTTATTCAGGAGGCCTGTAGTGTAAATATTGCTGGCAGGTGTTTTTTTTTCTTCTTTTGGTTTTTAAATTAAATGCATTTAAATGCAATTTGTATAGGTAATCATACGGTTTCGAGTTCAATTTGGAATTAATTTACACGAGTGAGTTTTTCGTGAAATTGCACGAGCTGCTTCGGTGAGTGCAATTTCATTTTTTTGAAAAACTCACAAGTGCAAATTAATTCCAAATTGAACTAGAAAAACCGTATGATTACTTATTAATAAAATTTGCTTGGAGGAAGTGTTGGAAGATCTTATTGCAGACAGGAAGTGAGCATTTTCACTCAACTTTTTTCAAAGTTTCTGCACAAAATTTTCGTCATCACTTTACGTGATATCATTGGCTTAGAAAATTTCCTATTGTCTTTCAGCCAATCATAATCCAGAATTTCGATGTGTAATTTGCACTGCATGGTGTTACACTTTTTGCACTGGTGCTACACTTGAACGCTTTCGGCCAATCATAATCAAGTAATTTTTTTCATCTATATCATTAAAAAGAGTTAACCACAAAGATTGCCTGTGTTGCAAGTGGTCAGCGATTGGTTTGGAGGTGCATGCGTAGTAGTTCAGTACAACGTTCTCGTGGCGTTTTGTCATGCCAAGTGCGAGAAGTCGTGTCCTCCAGCATGGCACCTAGCATTTGTTTTGGCATTTCCCCCCCCTCCCCTTTGGTTTTTCTTTTCCACTGATATTTCAGTGTGACAGGTGCCTGTTTATTGAAAATTCCCGGTGTGGGGGCTCATGGCTGGGTTGCAGGGTTGTGCCAGCCATGGGGGCATTATTCAATCTAGAAGCTGGCTGCCAAAAGTGGAAGCCCTTGGATATCCAAAGGGCACCCACCCTCCACTAAGCGATGCAGTTGTTAATTTTTAACAAAATAACACAGAGAACATGACACGTCAAAACTTATGTTAATTTAGCAGCTAATCAATTTGCCCAGTGCCTGGCCTAGGCTTATCGGTAAGGGAAAAATTAGTAACTAACATGGAATATTTATAGAGCAGAAACACAGTTACCTCATGCGGTTTTCGGTCGTACTTTGCTGTAGTCCTTAAAAGGGTTTGCATCCCTGAAACCTTCCGTGGAGGTCCACCAGTTCTTCGCCCTGCACGAAATGACCATGGTTAAATTACTATGCTTCCTTCCATTCAATTTACACATTATAATGATTTAACTTTTATATTCAGTAATTTAGCATGATAATATATGTAATACCTGTATTACACGGGCCAATTGAAGGACTGGGGGCATAATTAAAAGCCAACGTCAGATATTTCTTGAAAAAATTAAATTGCTTTACAGTGGCTCAGATTTTGCATGCAGCCTTCAGTTTATGTAGAAATCTATATTTTGTCCCTTTGCCCTTCATCTTCATGCTATTACCCATGGAAATGGCTTTACCCACGGTGGTGTGTCTTCTAAATCTGTGAACAAAGAGATACGCAGACCTCTGGGAGAAAGCACAGTTTATAATACAGCAATGATTTCTAGGTGCATTGAAGGCCGCATACAAAATCTGACCCACTTCAAAGCTTTTTTTTTTTCAAGAAATATGTGACATGGGGTATGTTTTAATGCCACCAGCACTTCAATTATTCAAGGACATGGCCATTACGTTACCAAGTTTAACACTGATTTTACCACTTTTTCTTATTTCATACAACTCATTTCAAGTTAAAACATTTTCTTTTAGAAAAACGTACCTGTCACATCAATGTCAATATCTGCTGGATCTATGTCCCCTAAAATATTTCTTTCATCTCTTCCCAAGGTCAGTCGGTCATGGAGGTTTTCAATGTCCCTTTGAGTTACTAAACCTGTTCTTATTCTGTCTTCAAACTGTTCTCTTTCATGTTTTGTTCTGTAGTGGTGATGATGGGGGACTTTGTCTGTCACATCGGCCTGCTGTCCCTGAGCTGCATGAAGTCGACACTCCTCTACGGTTGGCATGTCCACTGTTTCATATGTTGGGACATCTCTGCTGTCAACGGAATTGTGACCTGGTGTACTCTGAAAGCCTTGGCCTCGTCTTCTATCCATTGTGCTAGTGTTCTCTCCTTTAACCATTTTCCCAAATGTTTACGCAGGTCAGTCTGATGTTTAGATGAAGGCCCACCTTGTGGTAACCTGACAATGATGAAAATAATGCAAACTATGTAGCCCAGTGTACTCAATAAGGTTTACAGCAGACGTTGGATGAAAAACGTTCTGAAATATAAATTAGTTTAATACTTTAAATTTTTAAAGGGATTTAAAAATTTAAAGGGATCATTTGTGTCCAGCCACTGAATCCAAGCAATCACTGACAATTATTACCGAAAATTTCGATTAAAACAACATTCAAATTCACTTCCTAGTGAAATTGACCAACTTTAATATGTTCTTAAAAACCAATAATTGAAAATGGAGTGGAACTTCTCAAAATGAAACTTCATTAAGGCAGGATTTCTTCCCTTGTGTGGAAGTAAGCTCACCTCACAAAAGCCAGTCATCAATGGCCAACCTTTGAGATTGAGCTAGACTGTTTATAAAACAATGTAAATTTAAACAAAAAACCTCTAACTTAACTATGAACGGACCTTTTACCTGAAGGAGACAGGGTTTTTTGCTTTTTCTGAAGCAGCAAAATACTTGTCAAATTTTTCAACTACCAGACAATTACTTAAAGACAATTACAATAACTTTGGATGTTAATGTTGATAGGAGCTAGAACATCATTTTGCCATACCACAGGCATGACATGGAATTAAAAAAAAAACAGTAGCTGCTGATTTACGCTAGGAATGACGAGGTAAGTACCTTCTTGTGTCAGTGATGTTTACAAATACTGTTTTAACTTCCAGTGAGACAGTTAGTAGTATTATAACACAAGCTGTACCTGAATCTCATGAACTAAAGCCTGCTATGGCCTCATCCTCTCACACACAATTCAAGTTTCATCAGATAAAGACCACTTTTTTAGCATGACCTCTTCCGATCCTTATCTCCTTTCCAACTCATACATTTGCAAAGATGCTGTAGTCACTATATTACATGTATAGAAGCTATATCAGGTTAATGGGGTTATATTTTATCACGTTTTGAGTAATGACTAATTCAAATATATTCTTTATATACGGTTTACCGTAACATTATTTTGTTGGACTTTATCTTTCTTAGAAGCTCTGTAAGTTAACATTTCAAACAATTTCCACATTTATCTTTGTTACCCTTTAACTTGCTCATTTAGTGACAAAAAACCTACACAAAGCAGTTTTTATTGACTGTTCAAAAATGATATTGCATGCTTCTGTTTTTTAGCCTGTACAGGAAAACGAGAGTTAATATTTTGTATGATTTATAACTGTGTTAGGCAATATACACAATTGATGATTTTGCATCACATGGCTCCACACTTTATGAGATTACATGGCATTTATCGGGACCACAAACCATCTACTGGACATAATGTCTTTCTTTAATTGTGTTGTTGGCACGAATAGTCTCCTTAACATGAAAATCCTCATGCTTTGGGGAAAAGGCCACTATTACGTCAATTATTGCCTAAGAATGGAGAGAAATCAGTCTGAACTTCACCAGCACATACGATAAAGCTGCAGGGCCATGTACATATCACTAACTTGAATTCTTGTCTAGCAGTTCTCTTAAGACTGCATGTCTTCATCATGACCTTGCCATCTTAATATGTTCAAAGTCCAAACAGTCTCTACTGGCTTTTCACACAATGGCTATCAGCCCAATGCTATAGTTACTGAAGCCAATTGTTAATTCTGCTCTGACTTTCAACACGCTGCATGGCAAATGGTCTTTTGTTCACATGCACCTTTTTTTGCGAAACAATCATTTGCCAGTTTTAATAGCTCATTCCGACATGTAAACCAGGCTGTCTAGGATTCTATGTGTCCCAAAATGTTTTCAGCAATCCAGTTGAAAAGAGTCCATAAAATTGTAGTTTTGAATATGAAAGTACTGGCTGCAACCACACACAAAATGACAGCAGCCATATTATTAAAATTAATCCCTGCTTATTGAACATATAAAACCAACTACATCTCTCATATCACACTTAGAATATAAGAAACATGTTCCATTTAATGGCTTAAAGTTGGATTTGTAAGGGTAAAGGAAGTATTATAAATCAGTCTGACAAGGGATTATAAATTTAATCATTTTGAAAATCTATTTTAATAGTTTACAGAATTCAAGGTTTCTAAACTAAATTGTTTTAAATCATAATTTGCATATATTATTTTTAGATATTGTATTACCTCATTTCCTATGGAATGGCTTGTCACTTTTGACCAATGACTCAATTACTATATCATCATTACAGTCATTGCTACTTTAAAGCTTGTCAATGACGACTTCGCTCACCTGGTCACACCAGGACTTACTCCATCAATACAGTCACATTTACTAACATTTTATCTTATGCATGGGTGTTGTTTGTTTACCGAAAGGCTAGCTGAACAGATGAACATGTTGAAACATTTTTAGCAGACTACAGTGATTACACACAAATATTACGACCACAATACCACAGCCTTGTCAATATCATTTATTGCTCGACATGTCACATACTTTTTTGAGTATCCTTTGTTTAATATATTCATCAGTACGGACAACAAACGTGTATATTTTAAATGACTGCCAATCAACTACATCACATCATGCACTTCATTGTTTCACTAAATTAAGTGGTCTAATGGGAAAACTTTTGTTTTAAATTTAAGTTGTTTTAAAAGCGAATTGGCATAGTGAAATTGAGGATATGAAAGGACCAGAGGAGCTATGTGTCTGTCACCAATTGCCGATTGAAAATGAATCCAGCCAGTTTCATGGTATGTTGTAAATTCTGTGATATTGGATTTTTTATTGTTGAAAGCAAGCACGAGAGATGAAAGATAACAAGAGTGACCACTCTCTTTTGGAGTGAGGCAGCATTGCATACACGTGAGACGTCACGATAGCTACCAGGAAAGAAAAACATGACCGTGTGACTTCCTAATCTCGTGCTGGAAGATATTTTCTATTTCAGAGTTACTAAACCTAGCAAAGCATCCAATTTCAGACCAAAATGGTTAAAAAAATTGAGTCCCATTTTATTGTTGAAAAATTATGACTGATAGCAACCATTTCACTTGAAGCTATACATATATATATATATATATAATATATATAGAACACAAATAAGGACTCAAAAAGATGTACTTGTTGGAGCTGTCACCTATATTTCAGCCAGATTAACTGGCCTTCATCAGGGTAAATGACCGTTTAATCAACACGCACAAAACTAGGAGTCTAGCGTGCTAAGAAACCATTCATGAAAAAGTTTGATATGTAATATGGTTTAAATTTCTTTCCAATTTTTTAAGACCAGTTTCCATCGTTCCAGATTATGGTAAGGAATGCAAGTAAATGAAAAAATAAACGTTCAACTAAAACTCTGGAGCAGGAAAAATTGAAACCACAACATACACGCTGGTTTAAAAGGGAGATACCACCCCCCCCCCCCCCCCCAAGAAAAAAAACTTACAACATGGTGTGACAAAACAAAACAAAAAACATTAAAGACTTACACAAAACATCACACAGCTAGGAAGCATGTTTACTGTCAGATACAGAACCTCCCTTATGAGCAATGAAAAAAGATAAAAGTGTGCATAAATTCTGATGATTTCATGTGTAACACTGCATTCCAGACCTTGTCGGCAGTTGCATGATGATCATAAAATTAGAACAATATCGTAGCACTCCTTAGAATTCAGAATATGGTGTCACCAAACATGAGTGAACATAAGTGATTTCAATTGCAAAACATTGCGTGCGTGTGCATGTTTGCAATCACTGCACCTGAGTTTTGATGTTTTAATGACAGTACCTGAAGAATACATACAGGGAGCTTCACAGCTTTATGCGGTAGTTGGTCATATTTTGCCTTTTCCTGGCACCGATTTGAACTACTGACACAGACAGCTTTTCGCATGCTTTGCTGGCCCCAGTTGTTCAAAGAGTGCATAGTGCTATCCACTGGATGAATCACTATCCACTGGATAACGCTATTGTTTTTGCTAGCTCTTAACCTCTGGATAGTGATTTAGCCGGTGGATAGCATTATCCGCCTTTTGAACAACCAAGGCCAGGACTCAAATTGGATTCAGCTAGGTTATACCTCCATTGTCATTTCTAGTTACGTATTAGTGCATGATAGTCACAGCTTCATAAGGGAACTATTAAAGTTTTGATTTAAATACTGAAAGTATCCACCTTTCAATTGCATGGCTTTATTTTATTTAAAATCATTGATTTAACTTCTAGGTGATAAAACGTTAACTTGCCATTCTTTGTCTTTGGTATGACAGCATATACGGTTTATTGGAGATTCAACATTACAGTCTGAATTGCATTAACCTAGGCATTATATAATCCATAAAAACATTCATTAATTAATACAGATGGAACCTAACTTTTGAAGTACCGGTATATGAAAAAAACTATATAATAAAACATATGAATATTTTTTACACCAACATAAACATTTCAGCATTCACCTTTGAACCCAAATCTATCAGTTAAGTCGACAGCTGTTTTTTTTTTTTTTTT
>BLFK01000235.1:439826-451413 GCA_014634185.1 Astreopora myriophthalma | reverse complement strand
CTCTCTCTCTCTCTCTCTCTCTCTCTCTCTCTCTCTCTCTCTCTCTCTCTCTCTCTCGCTCTCTCTTTTTATCATTTTACCTGCCTTCCTACATGTTTATGTGTGGAAAGTGATGTGAAATTGCTCCAACTGAGCTGAAACGGTAAAGGAAGACAGAAAATAACACCGCAACTGAGCAGGTAACAATTTTTGTAGCCTTTATTTAAGTGATCCGCAAACAACAATTCTTTTATTACCTGCCACGGAAAAATCACCAATTGCAATCTCGATACAAAACAACCCCAGCCCTATTTGGCGTTGTCCTGCACTTGGTCGATCAGTAGTTGCACGCTGTCATTGGTCGCATGGATTTGAGAGGCCTGTTTCTTGAAAGTATCATAAACGTTCGGGCCCCAAAAGCCATTTGTAAAACTACGATCTGATAGCTAGATGGCTGGTCCATCAACATGTTTTCAAGTTAAGAAAAGGAATCGCGAGGTTTCAAGCTCAGAAACATTTTACTTTTGAAGATACAGAGAGAGATGTGGCACCCGAAATAGGCCCGAAAATTTTAGGGTCTTTAAGAGACGCACGCCAGGGGCCTGTCTCTCGAAAGCCCCGCAACTTTTCGGGAGTATTTCGGGTGTCACAATTCCCTCCGTATCTTGAAAAGGAAGACGTTTTAAGCCGTGAAACTTTTACTATCGGTTTGCTCTGTCCTACCTTGAAAACATGTTAACAGACCAGATTTTCAGAATAAGCGGATCGTAGTTTTACAAATTGCTTTACGGGCCCGTAAAATTTTCGGGAGTTTCGAGAAACGGGCGCCGGGGGCCGAGTCATTGGAAACAGAGTTAGGTCTATGCCTGGGTATAAGTCCGATTAAGGCCGATACGTTGTCATGGTATTAAGGGAAAGAGGATTGAAGAACACTTATCGAATTTGAGTTAGAAAATCATGAAATTTGCAGGGCGCCAGGCTCTTAAGTAGTTGTTTTCGGCAACAAACCCCATCGCATTTAATTTCAGCTTTCTGACCGGATCATTCGGTAATGCTGATTTTTTATTTTTATTTTTATGATTTGTTTCCCCACCAAATGTTCAATCAAGTTTTGTCAGTGAAAATGGTCTTGTAGTCGTATCTTGACAACACTTCATGACTTTGGCTGCTTCGAATTTTTCGTTGTCTCGATTTTCAGGCCTGGGAGTTGAAAAAAAAAACTTTTAAAACAGAAATATAACTAGAGCATTAAAATATCAAACACTAATTAAGTGGATAATAAATGACTTTAAAAACGGAAAATACGCTGATCTTAACAATTTAAACTGAACTGATGAGTAATAAGTTCAATATATCCGGGAACTGCGGGTTCATGTTCCGCTCGTTAAACGCAACTTTAATTTGATAGCCTCCGCTTCAAATCACCAAATATTTAAACACAATTTTCCCATTTGCGGTATGACCTGGCAATAGCAATCAACCAAAATACGAAGCAAGATTCAGACACCTAAATCCTACTCTTGATCCACGTGACGGTTAAGTTCAGACTCAGGCAGCCAGAAGAAAGTTTCTTTTATGTACAGAATAAACGTGGTTTCCACACCTCCGCCATGAATTTTATGGAATGTTGGGGTGTATCTTGAAAACAGCTACGGAAAATAGCATCTGTATGAATTCTTTAGCCGAATATGTAAAAATTTATGGACTTGAAACTCATACGCCGAATTTACTAGCTGATTTTGCCCCTCCGAAATTGCTCAAGTAGTCGCTGACCTTTCTTGATCCAAAATGTTAACATATCTACCTTTTAGAAAACCAAAGGGATTAAAATGTCTTCGTAATAAGAAGGATCCAGCTGCAGGTAACACGTCTCTCAAGAAAACTCCAGCTTTTCTAAGGCCTCTCGAACAGATATTTTACTGAAACAACCTTGTTGGGTGCCCCTGAGTTCAAATGCAAAGCACACCACCCCGTGCCGTGGAAATTGCAAACATAAAGTGGTATTTCTGTCGCGCCAAATTTGCCTGGTATCTTAAATAAAATCAGCTTGTATTGAGAGCGTTTCACAATAAGCATCACTTCAAAATGAGTGCGAAAGTTACTCTTAAGTGCAGCACTCGAGGGTCATACGCTTTCGGCCACGACTTGCGTAGACAGCCCGACTGACGCGAAACGAAGGCACTAAAGGTTGTAGATCATTAAAGGTGTATCTGCTTAACAATATCCTCCGAATCCTGCCATTACGATTCGGCTGAAAAAAATATAAAATATCCAACATGTTAATCGCTGATTAAAATAGATTGGCCACACATGTTCACCAAAAGCCCCATTTAATAATCGTTAACAGCATTTGTTGTTCCCAGCCATTGCAGGTACGGCCTGTAGTTGCCAATAACTTCGTACATTGCGTGCACGTACTACGTCATTTTAGGATATTGCAGTAAGTGTACCTGCGACAAACCGTCAAAAATATAATAATTGTACTTATTCAGTCCAAAATAGTGTCCTCTGACGGTCCTTTGAGGACTTTTGGTTCGCAAAAAAAGCATGCTGCTCACGTGCACATAAAATTGATCGTAGGCGAAACGACCTACATTCACAGTCAATACCGCAGTGCTGATTGTCGCTGAAAAAGCATTCTTTATTTATACTTTGTAAAGCTATTTGCTTTTTACAAAGCCTTGGGATTTAGACAAAAGCCTCCAGCTTTCTAGCCTGTGATAAAATCCTTACTACGTGAAGACAGGGCCTTAATTGCTTCAATTTCGGGAAAAAGGAAAAGGACTTCTTCGCCAAAGAACCGTTCGACTCTGGCGTGCGTTTCTCCAACGTCCCGAAACTCTTCGCGCCTATTTCGGGTGCCACAATTCCCTCTGTATCTTCAAAACGAAAGCGCTCCTAAGCCTGAAACTTTGGCATTCCTTTTTCATTTCGTAACTTGAAAACATGTTAAAGGACCAGCCTTCTAGAATAAACGGATCTTAGTTTTATAAATGGCTTTTCGTCGCCGAAAAGTTTTCGGGACGTTTGAGCAACGGGCCTTGGCACTTTAAACAGCGCCCGCCAACCTTTTCAAAGTATAAGGGATAAAAACGACTGCGAGCGATTTACTCTCAAGCTAAATACTAAAAGCAACAGAATATAGGTAATGATAGGTTATGCTGAGTGACAGGCCTGTTACGAAAACAGAGAGGAAAGAACGCGCTTTCTTCGGTACCTGTTCCGCGTCTCAAGCTTTATTACCCGGGGGGTACCCCACGGAATTCTCCAAATCCTGACCCTATTCCAGAGCAAAACATGCAATTTTCCACACCGGTTTTCAGACCTGGCCTCTCAAACCCACACCCGTTTTCAGACCTGGCTTCTGAAAGTTTGTGAACCATTACGTTGTCCAAGTGGAACTGAGTAGTGTCAAAGTCAGGAATTGGTAAAATTCACCCAAAAGTTTAGCTTGAATGATATTTCAGTTACCTCTCTTTCTCTATTATTGATTTGTGGTTGAAAAGACAACCACGTTTATACGCTCTCGCGGTTCCCTTGAAAACCATACCCGATTTACGACCCTAATGCTCCAAATCTATACCTGTTTTCAGACCAAAACGGCTCAAAAACCATATCCTTTGGGGCGGCATACCCCCCGGGCTTTATTAGCAAGAGCATCAGGCTAGAAGAGGAACAATAGCCGGTAAGAAATCCCTGGGATACAATACACAACCCGCAACTTAAATGAAATAAAAAATCACGCTAGTCATAGCTTCATTAAACAGCATTTCAAGAAAAATAAAATTATTTTACATACGAGCCGTTATCGTCTTTTGACTGATTTTGACATGTTCGGTTTCGGAAATCAATTGCAGTCAGTCCTGACATATTTCATTCATCCTCACTCCGTTGTTTGGTTGCTTTCAATTTCGATTGACAGAAGCCACGCGTATTTGGTAAAATGGTCCATAGCTCTGGCAAGGCAGTAACCTAAGGCTACTTCCGTTTTTGAATGCCTTGATTTTCCAATTAGTTTAAACATAACTAAGTACAAAGAAAAACGTAGCTGACAAACTCTGTTCTTCACCAAAAACATCGCTTCTCTACTTATGTGGTACACAATCACCTGATGGCTGAAACTAGTAGGAAGCCAGTTTGTTCATATCCCTTTGGTGTCTGTGCTAGAATAACAACTTTTGCCAAGGATGTTATTTGGCATGCTGCTGGTTTTAGTCTCAAATATTATGTGAGATACTTGACCACTAAGAATATTATTATGCAAGTTACAAGCATGCCTCCAAACACGATCCATTTGTCCTGACAAGAAAAGTAGAAAAATAAAGTCACCACAAGACTACTTCTAGAAGGTAAATTTCTATTTTGGCAACAGTTTACCACCTACCCACACATCTAGTTTTGTTTCGTTTCCTGAGAAACGAAAGGTATGTATTTTCGTTTCAGGGTAAACTATTTACACAGTATTAGTAACCAATCAAAATAGGGTTTGTAATTGAAAATCTAAACACCTTCGAGATGCAAAAACAAACTGTTAAACACACGAACCTGAAGTACATGTTTGCCAGAAAATAACCTTGACGAACACAAAAGTGATGGAAGAGGATGATAAGTAAAACGATTTGACCACCTGAATGATTTTGGGTTAGACTGAAGCAATAGACTGTTGCAAAATCCAAAGTTATCTCTTTCCGTGTTAATTGGTAATGCCAGGAAGCCCATAATGGGCTTCTGGTAATGTATACAATCCTCGCAAAATAGTGAGTCGTAATCATAAATTGGGTTCTCAAAATATGACCAATCGAGGGAGCTGGATCAACATATTTTATATTTTCTCCTGCCCTTAGCATTCTGGAACGGAAACACTATTTTCTTTATGAACTGCTTTGACGTGTACTTGTTTGACAAATGTCCATACCTGTGTAGCTCTCTTGTCAATTAGTCTCATAATAGTGTTTGACAGACCAAGTCTACTTGCAATATCCAGTATTCTTTTATGAGCTCCCTGTTAAAAACCAGACAAGTTAATTTCCTGAGTGAAGTAATTGCATTGTACTCCAACTACTGCAAACACTCAAGGAAAACAAGAATTCAACAGCTAAAGGATGAAGGGCCTATGTACAATGTTAGGTCATTCTTTTGCTCAGATTTGCCTCATTGTTGCAAATAAGCCTGCAAAACAGGCATTGTTTTTTTGCAATCAGTTCGCTCAAAATTCAACAACAAAAAATAATAAAATGATAATGTCCATCAAGCAGGCTAATTTGCATGAGGCCAATCAAATTACTAATGCCTGTTAAAATAGTGCCCCACATTTTTTTTATTTTTTATTTATATTTTATCGAAACGTCGGTCAACAGCAACAGTCCTTCTCAGGACTCCAGTCACCCAGGGCCCGGTTGTTCGAAAGCCGATTAATGCTAACCCTCGATTAAAAATTAACCAACGTTTTAATTTCGCACTCAGAAAACACTTTCAAAAAGTAGTTTTCGACTAAAGCGGAAGAAAAGTGTAAGTTACAAGTGACAAGCAAAATTTTTTCGGGAAAATTTTTGTTGATTGGTAAATAAACTGGAATCAAAGTTCACTCTAACCCAGGGTTAGCTTAATTGGGCTTTGAACAACTGGGCCCAGATGATCTTTTTCAATAGAGGTACAGTCAACTCCCGATAACTCGAACCCTCGCTAACTCGAACCTTGCGCTAACTGGAACCAATCTTCATATTTTGTATATAATTTTACCCTCAGTAACTCGAAGTCCCGATAACTCGAACCTTTTTCTATTTCCCCTGAAGGTTCAAGTTATCGGGAGTCGACTGTATTTTTAATCAGGTCCTCCTTTAGAACGACAATCAGTATATGCAAAACTCTCAGCTTTTTCCTTCTTATTTCTAGCAAACTGAATGCAAAATATAGAGCTGGCAACATTTGAAGGTTGAGTTGTGAGCTCTTCCAAGGGTAGGGAAAGTTCAATTAAGATAGGGTCTGTCATCAGTGGAAGAAATTCAGCGACCAAGTAAGCCATGAGGTGACATGTTATTGATGGCGACTCGGGTATAATCACAATTGAATCCGACTCCTCCTCTATGAACTTCTGACTACTAGTTGAGATGCCCTACCAATGAGCCACAGGGAGCAAGGCCATTCAACTAGGTTCAGCTGACATACGTACGTCTTCCATACTGCTACATGTAGGACTGACACGTTGAAAACGAGGTATTGTCACAATAGGCCATTTTCAAGTTTACTCGGTAACCTGGCCTATGAATGGCAGGGAGGCTACCGGTGCCCTTGTATCGATACAGACCGCATGGCTTCTGTCATGGAAAACTTTTTTTTTTGTAATGATAAGTAAACTAGTCTGCATTTACATATTAAACAGCTTTGTATCAAAACAAGGTCACTGAAAAATAATTAAATATAATGAGCATACTTTTAATGTTACACGTTGGTCTCTCAAACTCGTCAAAATACTAGATCCACTGCCTAATAAATCACTTATTCCTCGGTCTGCATTTTGGAGCGCGGTGTTGTGCTGCAGGGCATGATCTATCATGATAGACGTTTCACCACTATTCTAAAAAACAAAATGATCATACAATTTTGTCATAACAAATGCTTCATTGCAGCTGATCTAAAAGAAATTCCATAAATACATGTAGTTGTATGATTTCAAAGCTATCAGTTCCAACAAGCAAATTAATTATTGATTTGTACAATAATATTTTGACCATCATCATCAATATCACTTCTTCTAAACTCTCCATCAGTCTTCACCAATCAGCCATCACCGATAATTTACTTGCTGGAGCCATGCATAATCTACGATGTATGAGAATTATGTGGTCTATCATGATAGACACGTCAACACTAAAATAAATTGTTTTTGATGAAAGACAGAAAGACAAACAATTACCCACATTGCATAATTATTATTGAAAAACAGTTGGACAGAAAAGTCTTTATGCAGTTGATGAGTCAGTCAATGAGCTATACATGTATACAGAAACATGACAGATGATTAGCCCCTCTTCTAAAGAGCACTTTGACCCACATACAAATCAACCACAAACAGACAGTTACATCTTCCTGCAGAAAACACAATCAAGTGCCTACCTGGTGAACGATAACTCTGATGTGCTACTTACATTAGTTGTAAATCTTCTGTTTAGAAGTTCTTCTCTTTCTTTTTCTTCTTGTTCCTGTGAAAAGAACCAAAATAATAACTATTTCCTCTGCAGATACAGATTGTTTGCAGCCGAAATTTTCATTAAGCACCCCTAAGATGGACTACGCTGGTTAATGTCACTGTTCCTTGATAACATTCGTAACTTCCTTAAAGTGTCTATTGAAGCAAATATTGTTTTTCGTAGTTGTAAAATTTACCCTTTGAAATATAAGATTCCGAAGTTTTAGAGTGCTGGGGTAAAAATTGCAGACGCTCAAAATTCGGTTATTTTGCTCTCAACAATGATCAGATTACTGGTTTGAGCTTAATGCAAAATTCCAAGTTGTGACATCACATTGGTGTCAACAGTTTGTTTGCATTCCCCTCTTGCCACCAAAGAGGATTTTAGAAAGAGAAAAGCATGTCCACTGATTCCGAAACGAGCAGGTTCTCTGACACATCAAGCAGACACGATGAAGAAATATCTTTCTTCCCTTTCGCCATGATGGACTGAAATTCTCCGCGCCAACGTGATGTCAGCGGTTATTGTCACATGGTATCCTGGCTGTGCGATTCGAATACCATTTTTAATGAGGTTAAATATATTTATTTAACTTAGTTAACGACGAGGAGCGTTGCCCATTTATTGGCGTGGCGTTTTGGCGCGGCATTTTGGCGTCGCATTTAGCGTGGCGTTTAGCGTGGCGTTTAGCGTGGCATTAGCATTTATTAGCATGTTTCGGTGGCGTTTAGCGTGGCGTTTGTTTTTGTGCTGCTAGGGTTTGCGTTACTATAATAGGCCTGGAGCAGAACTGTTTCCTGTCCCCTCAGGTCAGCGGTTTATTTTTGCAATTGTTGTGTGCGCCTTTACATGTGGTCGTGGTTTTACTGTGTGCATAGTGGGCGTCTTCAGTTTGTGGAAAATAGCCCAACTTTGAGCACTCACAAAATCCACAATTTTTACCCTGGTAATCGTACATGTAAACTTTGAAATTATGTATTTGAAAGGCTACATTTTAAAACTACCTAAAAACAATTTTTGCTTCATAGGCACTTTCAACATGGGGGATGAGTAAGAAATGAAGCAAAACACACAACATGGTGTTATTGCGGATACATTTCCTTACAGCTGGTTAGTCAATGGGACTTCCGCATTGCAGGACATGAACAAACTCACTCGTCTCCCCAGAATTACTAATGAATGGTAAACAGAATGTGGTGGATAGGACAACAGTATTGTTTAGAAAGAATAAACAAAGGAAAAAAAAAAAGTTTGGGGAACTTGCTGCGCAGACTTAACTGCACTACACAGGAGTGACCCAAGTTTATTGAAACACAAAACCATTCGCCCAACCATTGCAAAAGAGAGCGTGAGAGGGAAAATTTAATAAATAGCAATAATAATTAATTATCTTTAGCCAGGGTAGACCCTTAAGAAAAGCAAATGCTGGTATCAATGGGTGCCCTGTACCATGCAACAGCTAGACATTACCTGTGTACTTTCATTAATATAAACAGGACCTTTAAAACTTTGGCTAATGAAGTGGTAAGCATGTAAAAACCTGTTGACACACTTCTAATAAGAAAATTATTTGTCAAGGTATTCTCACCTTACCTTCATCATCTTCCGATGCTTGTAGTTATCAAAGCCTGTTTTCAAATGTCTTAAATCATACGTAAGTTGACTCACTTTTCTGTGGAAGCAGAGATACAGAATAAATTTAAAAGTTCTTCCTCTGCTCTTTCTAGACAAGCTTTGAAAATTTGAAACAACGAGGAAGGAAATCTGTGGAAAATTACTTTTCTTCAAATTTCCAAGCTGAAAACTTAATCCCACCTCACAGCAAGTTAAGATCCATTGGCCACTGCCTGTAATGAACTGATTTTTTGAACTTGAAAATTTGAACTTGGCTGTGACATTAGGACAGGGCTCAAAGTTAACGACCAACTGGTCGCAAATGCGACTAGAATTTTGGCTGTGCGCCTAAAAGATCATGTGTGGTCGCACCACCGCACCTTAAAAGCCAAAATACAGTGCAACTTCTCTAGTGCTAACTCACCTGACCATACTAACGTACTCTGATTGATAAATATAAATTTAACATAGATATAACACAACCAAGCACCAAATAATAAAGTTGTGAAATATCCTGATTCTTTTATTTGTTTTCGTTGCGTTCAATACTACTGGAATGGGCCAATATTGCAACACGAAGCCTGAGTCGCTCTTTTTGGAGCGTTAATTAAGTATTCTTTTGGAGTGGGTGCTCCAAGTATTTGTATCTGTGTGCCTAAAATTTTTAACTCTGCGCTTAAAATTTCAGCAGTGCGCCTAAAAATTCACACCTGGTCGCACAAGTGCTCCCAAAGCCAAAAATAAACTTTGAGCCCTGTAGGATTACGGTAAGTAAACATTATTGAACTCATGCACAGTACAAGAAACATCAAGAAACTTACATGCGAGCACTTTGCTTTTTCTGTGGCGGCTCTTTGTTAATAAGGATGGTGAGTCGCTCACAGTTTATAGAAGCCTGTTCCAGGTTATGCTCTATTTCCTGTTCAACAGCTGTTGGTGAAATGGAAAAAAAAAAGCAGATTAATTTTATATTGAGTGGCCACTATGTCAAATAAATCTACATTCTTCACAGCCAATCACATCATGGGTTTACTAGCAGCTACACCATCTATTGACCAATCGAATCGCTCACCAGGGTCTTTGAAGTTTCAACTGACTAAAATTGATCACTTGACTCCGAAGATGGCTTCTGCACAGGTTGTTGAAACGTCAGTCAACAACAACAGTCCTTCTCAGGACTCCAGTCACCCAGACGATCATTTTCAATTGAGGTATGTTACTCCTGGGTTCAAACCATTTTCTTATTTTTGTCTTCACTATTGAACGAATTGATCTTAGGGCTGAAGCAAGCAAGCAATCAACATTATTTGTGTCAAGGCATGTGCTCTAAACAGTGACTAGTCAGCTAAAAAATGCTTTTAATTTTCAACATTAATGATTGAAACATCACTCTACTAAATGTATCAGAAAATAGGTGCTCAAAATGGAACCATTAGGCCCACTGAAATTATATTGGTCCCAAAATGTTCCATCTTGATTCAGGGATGAATAAATTAATACAAATAAAACTGGAAAAACTAGTTCACTTCCTTGCAGTGGTTTCTCTTTCATTTCACTACCGAAGTGGATTAGTAGTGAGAATCCACTGCTGGAAGGGTAAGACTGCGAGGGATGTAGTATGTCTTTAGTCCCCAGAAATGCGTACCATAAGTTCATTTCGTAAATAAATCTGTTCACAACTGCAGCATGTATTTTGAGGAAATGAGACTTACAAAAGGGGAGTTCTAAGGTATAGGTTGCTGTGGGATTCACATCAGTGAACTATTCAATAATAATTCTATGTTACTGTACTTTGTTTTACCATGTAATGAGTCTGGGTGTGTGGTGCTTAGCTTGCTCAGCAGTCCTTGAACTCCAACAATGAGCCTTCAAAAAGTAAAAACACATGAAACATTTCATTTTATATTTAGTTTGGTTGGATTTCCAAATTGAAGGTCCAGAACTAATAATAATTTCTTATAGAACATGTATAAGTGTAGGTTATTATCGTCATCATCATCATTGTCATTGTCTGATCGTCATCATTATTACTTTCGTCACAGACAGGGTGACCACAATGCTAGGTAGCCAATTATTGTGGGCCAATATGTTGTATCTCATCGGACCTCATTAAACAATGTGCGATAATCTTAAATTGATTCCCCGCCCTGAGGTTCTTCAGAGCATTTCACATTTGAGCGAGAAGGAGCATAGTAGACCACTATTCTGTACTTGCTGACCAACTTAACAAAGTGTTTTTAGGTACAAAGTATGGATACCCAGATTAGTCAATAACAGTCTGACCACTACAGCCTGTACCAACTTAAAGTTCTTTACCATAAATTTGTGTGCCCCATTCCTTTTCCCCATAAAAATGTAACTGACTTCCCACTATTTTCACCATCCCTGCATCCTCTAAATAGTGTCTACTCCCTTGTAATTAGGCTCCATTATGTCTCCACCCCCACCCTCCTCCAGGCAAATTCCAAACCCCGGGCACTCGATCTGAGTTTGGCTCTGTATGGTGGAGAATTTTATGCGAGAGCTAGGAAGCCTGCCTAGGCGGGCATTTGATTATCGAGAAGGGCGACAAGCTGGAGGATTGTCTAATTCATTCCTCGGGCAATTTGCCTGAGAGTCATTCTTCAATTCCACATGGGTTTTGTTGAAGAAAAGAATGCTTTTTTTTAAGAGTTTGGAGTGGTTACAGAGCGACTCTAAAAGCGTTGACAGCACAACTTGATGCTTTGTGAAGGCCTTACCAATGGGGTATTTGACCATAATAACTGGCAACATCATGGGAAATTTGACCAAGATTTTTCTGAAAA
>BLFK01000235.1:421476-433172 GCA_014634185.1 Astreopora myriophthalma | reverse complement strand
CGTTACTAAAAAGGGAGGTATTTATTAACTTTATTAACAAGCAGTAGCAGCGGTGCGAGTATTATACTGATTTCAGCGAAGGGTCGAACGTGAGAATCTTGTAGTAAATAAATAAACGGGGAAGTTAGGGACCGGTCAATGATTAGAGTGTGGAGGGAGAGGGCGGCAGGCTGGCGCATCAGTGAGTATGCCGTGTTTGGTTTTTGACCCCCCTGAACCTGTAACCTCCCCTGCCCCCTCCCCACCCCTGCAACCTCCTCTAAAATTTTTCCCAAGAAGAAACAACAGCCCAATCAGCCGTTAAATATATTCATTGACGATCACTGACATGTTCAAACACCTTCAGACAACAAAAGGAAAAAAAAAACGGTCTCAAAAAGAGATCCGAAGAAAGGCTACGAAGCGTAAAGCTTTTTGAAATGCAAGTAACACGGGGAAAGTTACACAGTGCATTTCAAATGCTCCTCTTTGTCAAGAAATAATCGAAAAGGACAATTTAAAGTTGGAAGCTCTCTTCAACAGTCACGTTCTCAAGTTAAATATCTTAGGATGATTATTGAGAAAGAAACGCTATCCATCCAATCTGTTTCTTACATCCAAGAGCATGTGAATGACTTTCTAGGAAGTAGTGATGAAGGAACAGGAAATCCAAGAGTGTGAACAAAGAAAATGCTGGGGGACCAAGCCTTCTGTGCGGCCGCCCCCAAACTGTGGAATGCTTTACCTTACACAATGCGTGGAATAACATCGGTGGATTCATTCAAGGCTCATTTAAAGACTTCTCTATTTCGAGACGCTTTTAAGGATTTTATATAGTCACGGATTTACTATTAATATTGTATATATAGATGGATTTACTATTCATATTGTATATATAGATAGATGCTGTCAACATACTCGTTTAATTTACCATTTTATTAAATTACGGGAATTACCATTGTCCTGATCTGCCACATGTATTTGGACAGTTTCTCTGATACTTTAATGGTGGTGTTTTTATCAGATGGTATGGCCACGTCAATCAGGGTACATTTGTTTTCCCGCTTATTCTTGATGGTCGGTTTGCTGTTATTGCTCTATCTGTCTCGACGGGCATGTCATAGAGGACAGTGATGATGATGATGATGATCATCATCATCTTCAGACTAAGGATTTGATTCCTTCGCTTTGAGGCCGGAGGCATGCTCTGTCAGTCTGTTCACGGCTTTTACGGCTTTGGATTTAATTTAGTAAGAAAGCGGCTCGGTCTTCCGGGGAGGATCAATGACCAAATCAGTGATCAAACACAGTTCAACTTTCCTTTACGTAACTATATACAATTCGAGTTTACATGGCTATTACTAAAATATTACATACATTTTAAAGAAAGAAAGTAAGAAAGGAAGAAAACAAAATGGCGCTACCGTTATTCAGGTTGTCGTGGGGTCTCTAATATACCATTTCGCAATCCTACGTGTACCTTAACTCGATATACGCACCCTAAAAAATGAACCAACTGTTCAATCGTTAGAGGGTGGCAAATTTTATCTGATGCAAGTACAAAAGGGGTGGCTACAAAACTTGAGAAAGGTGTACTGACAATTTTTCTCAAGACACTAAAATATCATCAGATAAACAACCAATACTATTTGTATTGAAGACAAAATGTTTATTAAAGGAGCTATGTCACGGTTAAATGGGTTTGAAAAGTTTAGCTAAACTTTTCAATTTTGTTGTTTGTAATCCGTATCAATCTTCTCCATCCTTACCCATCCTTGTTCCTTTCTGGTTTATTATTATCTCTTTGGTGTTTTTCCACCTTTGTAAAGCATTATTTTCAGGTTTCCTTCAATTTAAAAGTAAATTTGTCGATGATCAAAATACCTCAAAATATGGTGACAGAGCCCCTTTAATTCTTTGTGATAACAATTTAAACTGCATTTGTGAACATCCCTTCAACTTTCATCTGACTCATCATTTTGAACTGTTTCACCACCTTCATCCGACTCGTCAGTCATCTGACGTTTGCTTTGTCGTTACTATCACTAATTACAACATTCTAGTAAAAGCTCATTATTAGATCTGAGCGAGTAGGTAGTAGTTAGACTTAGATTTAATAGTAATAAGATCGCTAATATATGTTGGTGCCATACCATATATCGCCTTATAAGTAATGACTAAAGCCTTAAAAATTATTCTTAAGTGCACAGGCAACCAGTGTAGCTGGAAAAGCACTGGTGAAATATGATCAAAGCGCGAGATATGACATACAAGGGGCGCGGCAGTATTGAAGAGCAGGCGTATTTGGACGTGCAAGCAATGAAAACGCAAAAAGCGAGACTAAAACAGGACAAGACAACGCCCAGCTGTAGTTTTATTCAAGCTTGGTTCACACTTCCGACATAACAACAAAAAGAAAGGAGTAGTTTTTTCCTCAAGACGTTATGACGTGCTGTTCACACTAAAACCTTCCCGTTATGCCGGCGTTATGTGGCAAGTGTAAACCAGGCTTTACCAGACAAGGCAGTGGGGGATCCAGCCCAGCCCAACCCCACCCCTCTTACCTCTAGGTCTGGATCCCCCACTGCAACGGTCAAAGTTTCACGCGCACGTGCTGGCCGGACCGATAAACACGAGGGGTTTCGTTCCCGGGTTATGCCCCAGGGGCACGCTCCTTGGGCAAAGCTCCTCCGTGTGTACCAACGATTTCAAGGGAAGTCTTCATCCTCGGGAGCAGAATTTCCACCCCACAAAATGCTCCAAGCTATTAAGCAGGTTAAACATTTGGGAGCAAGATCCCGGGGCAAATTGTGTGTACTGGTCCTGCAAAATGACCCTGGAGCATGCCCCGCCAAAAGCCCCCCCCCCCCCGGTCCGTATCGGCCTTTTTAGTGGTTAAGATGCGATTGTTCACCACGACAACCTGGATAAACATTGAGTCTAACGGCAAGTTTTCTGCACCGGCAGTGAGTTACAATAATTCGCTCAACCTCTTGAGTTTCAGTAGACACGATGCCCTTGATAATGATGGAACACAAAAAGAAGCTTACAAAAAAGGCCCGATTGAAATTCTTTAATTCATTGCTTGGCAATGGTTACTAAACTAAATACAATCTGAAATAAACGATCAACTTGCAGGGTTTTTTCTTTCTTTTCGAATAGTTGAACAGTTTTCACACCATTGGTATTTTTACGTGGTTCTGACCCTAATTCTTACCCTAACCTAAATATTCCACGCTTTTATGGCAGTAAAATTAACACCCGACCCTTCCAGACCAGTCTGTTCCGGGTATTCCGATTTTGGAAGGGAAAACGACGTAACAAAGAAACAGCAATTTGGAGTCCAAGATTACAAAGCGAAGGCAACATATAATTTCTTTGCTTTCCAAAATATCGTCACCTCAATAGCCTAGCTCAGAATTCAATAAAATGCTAAAAAAATTGAGACATTTAATCCAATCCGGTCACCACATCTCGAACTGTGAATTTGTATGCGTAAATTGGGATCTCATCATCATTTTAGGTTTAGCTTCCACTCTTCGGCATCAGTACAGTTCATTTGTGATTTCTTCTTTTCCTGATCCTTCCTTCCATGCACTCTTCGCGTGGCCACACACAGCAGGTACGTACTTTCATTACTATCCCAAAGGATTCTTCAAGAAATCATCGTCCTTCAACAGTTCAGATGCTGACGGTCGAACGCTTTTTTCACTAAAGTCATACCATGAAAACAGAGCGGTTTTCAAGTAATATATCAAACGCGAAAAAGAGTGTTTCACCTCGAATTCGGTTAAAAAATCTCGGCCTTCGGCCTCGTTTATCAATTCGCTTCGCGGTGTTTGGATAGAGGATGAAACACTCTTTTGAGTTTTTGATATTCTTTCTCAAAGGAATCAGTACTTTAAGAGAAATTTGAGTTAAAAATTTCCAAAATTTTATGCTAATTAAGATCACATATCCAAACTTCCTTCACGGTAGTGATTTCTTTTGTTTGGGGCTCGTGAATTATTACTGAGTTTGAGAATTGAATGTCATAAACCAAAACCTTAGTAACTAGGGAGCCAATCAGATTCTGAAGAAATCAGACCCTTCGGCCAATCACAAGTCGAAGTAATTCAAGAACTGGTTTTACTAGCCAATCAGAATACAAAGCAACTAAAGGCAGCCGACGCCAGGCGCGGGAAAACGAAAGTGACCAAGTCGGACAAGATCGACTTCACACGACGTCACGGCAACAGGGAGCTTAAGCAAGAACGACGACGACGGCTAGGACAACGTCATCTGAAAACATTCATTCGCGTTACTGTTATCACGTCGCGCTTATTCCACATTGTCCCGCGTGTAAAACAATCACTAATTGTCCAGGAACAGAACTGGTATGAACGCCGTTAAATTTAAGACAAAGAATGGCAAAATTCATCGTCTTGCACTCACGTCCTACACAAAACTTTCACGTCGTTGTTAAGCCGAGAACGGCAAAGAAATGTCCCGAAATGTGAAACGCACGTGCTGAGCGTGCGCAGCCATTGTTTTTGCTCATTAAACCCTTTGTTTTGTGGCGTTCTCCTTGTCGTCGACGTCGTCGTTGCTTCAGTTCCCTATTGGTGTACCTAAACAATCTTCGGGGAATTGAACTCCATTTTTATGCACATATTTCCTTTTGTTTCAGTAAATCAATATGGCCACTGGTCACGTGAGTGAAAACGATCTATTAGGTTTTAGTTTGCATCTGATTAGTTAAAAAGTGTGCGCGAGTTTCTTTTTTATCCAATCAAAGATCAAAGAGCAAACCAAATACAAAGAAATCGCGTCATTACTCTCGACACTGAACTGAAAATAAGAAAAGTGATTGAATTGAGTTTTGATTGGTCCCGGTCTTCATCATATAATCCGCGGTTTGCGGTCGCTGGAACTAAACCTACCTGAGGCATCGTTTGAGGAATCCGAAAGCCAAGGAGGAGCAAGTATTGGGTGGTTCAACTTCCAGGTTTATAATCTTGTACATTCGTTGATCGCGGTGCAAGTGTTCATAGTTGGCACCAAGTAAAGGCGGCTTTGTTGTCAGCATTTCTACCACAGTACAGCCAACACTCCTGGTCAGTGAAAAAAAAATTGCTAGTTATTCAGCACACTCCCTGTACTCCAATAGAAAACCCAAACTCAAACCGTTTTCGGCCTTGTCATTTCAAGATGTAACAACAAGTTTAAATAGTCACTAGTTGTCAGCTTCAAGTCACGACAAACTCGAAGCTGGTTGCACAATCAATGTCACAATGTCACGATGCAAATTGAGGGCGATGCCTACGGTGGTTTTCAATCTGTTTGGCCTCAACCGCTCCAAACACACCTAGTTCGCCGACACAAAAATGGCGCTACAACAACATGCTCTATCATGTGACATGCACAAAACTCCTAAGTGGAGTCGGGAGTGACACTAGTTGTTGACCGAAAAATTGACCAGTTGATTGACTGGCTGAATACTGACTAGCCGCCTTACTGAGTGTCTGCCTTTCTGCCGACCACTTGGCTCATTTAGAAGAGTACTGAACTTTGCTGGACTTAGGAGAAGTTGCCGCTTTTGGTTAGACAATTGCACATAGTTAGACTCTCTACTCTTCTTGGATGAGGACGATAACCTGTTGGCCCTGCGTCTCAACCTTTTTTCGTAAATACCTTTGTGCGACGTTAGAGAAACAGCACACTCTTCGCAAATAGTAGTGGACGTAGCCCCCGGTGTTGTGGTGCAGCCTTTGTGTGTAATGTCGCGGTTGGGTGGGAGCGACGCTTAGATTGGCGTACGAGTACGACCAGGTGTTTTCCGTTCTGAGCAGGCGCACTTGCAAAAATTTTGACCTCCAAACTAACTCGCGTGCTCAGTACGAAAAACCCGTCGTCGTAGTCGATGGGTACTGTACCATATATCTGTGTTTTTGTCAAATGGTCTAACGGCGAGTAGTTCGGGGCTCGTCCAGTGGAATGAAGCAATGTTATTCTTAGTAACCAATCCTCCTGTGACCGTTTTCAGTTTCTGTTGAAATTGAGACAAAGCCGCTTGATTTAGAACGCCTCATGAAAACCAGAAATAGTACATGCTTCCTTCGTGAGAAAACAACCAAAAATCGCAAATTAATTGAAGTTAGTGCATGGTCTTTTGTTTCACTAAAGCCTGATGACCATTTTGAAATCTCCCACATCAACGATGTCGTCAGCTATAGACCGTAATCATAAATGGCGGACAATAAATTATTTTGTCTTTATGCAAATTAGCCTTCCAAGGCTTTTTAGCATGTGCAAAATTGAACCGAAGGTTTGCTCTAAAACGAGGCTAGGAGGTGTAATTTTCATGAATACCAAAGAATAATTAACCGCGCGTCATTTTTGAATAAGTCTCTGACCTGTCAAAGCAACCATGGATGTGCAAAAGAAGGATTTCCCCCTCAAATTTAAGAGAATTTTGACTGCTAACAAAAACGCCTTACATCCATTACTGTGCAGATTCCAAAGTCCGCTAGTTTTATGTTCATCTGAGGCTTGTCCAAGAGAATATTGCCTCCTGAAATGACCAAGACAGTGTTTAGGAAAACGTGGCCTTACAGCGTGGCTGTATTGTCAAGCAGACAGCTCAGACAGAAGGCAAATGGCAAACACAATTGCTTTGTAAAAACAACCTCAAAACCGTTTTTGAAGATCTTCCTGGTTTTACCATTTGAGAAAGATTAGATCACAGGCAGCCCAGGCTCAAAATGTGGCGTAACGGTTTGAATTTATAAAGGTTTGTTTGGGAAGCTAACGGCTTTGCTGGAAAAGGTCAATTATTCTTATATTTTGTGAATAAAATCTACTTACGCTGTGCCGTGTTGTATTCCATATTGTTTGCCAGCTTCTCAGGCCGATCTAACGCGATTTCGGCGAGTTATCGTTTTGTGCATGGGTTTCCACTGCTAAAAAAAAGACAAGGCTGGTAACTGATTTCCGGGTTGCCCGCCGCTCGAAGCGAATAAATCCACTGAAAATAACTCCGCCGACTCAATTCCTCCGTAGAATCGCAGAACAGATGTTGAAGCTCCATGTCAGTTCACTCGCTACGCAATTCCGTCCACAACGCCTTCGCTACGATACATTTATTTCGAGATTTCTTCGCTCGCAACTTTGAAAACAGGCTCGTCCATTGGATCTAGGACACACTCGCGGTTGGCAAAGTACGCTGGGTAACTATAATTAGCCCGACCAGGGGTAGGCAGCAACGATTTGTCAAGACGCGAGACCCAAACAAATCGCTGCTGCCTACCCCTGGTCGGGCTAATTATAGTTACCCAGCGTACTTTGCCAACCGCGAGTGTGTCCTAGATCCAATGGACGAGCCTGTTTTCAAAGTTGCGAGCGAAGAAATCTCGAAATAAATGTATCGTAGCGAAGGCGTTGTGGACGGAATTGCGTAGCGAGTGAACTGACATGGAGCTTCAACATCTGTTCTGCGATTCTACGGAGGAATTGAGTCGGCGGAGTTATTTTCAGTGGATTTATTCGCTTCGAGCGGCGGGCAACCCGGAAATCAGTTACCAGCCTTGTCTTTTTTTTAGCAGTGGAAACCCATGCACAAAACGATAACTCGCCGAAATCGCGTTAGATCGGCCTGAGAAGCTGGCAAACAATATGGAATACAACACGGCACAGCGTAAGTAGATTTTATTCACAAAATATAAGAATAATTGACCTTTTCCAGCAAAGCCGTTAGCTTCCCCAAACAAACCTTTATAAATTCAAACCGTTACGCCACATTTTGAGCCTGGGCTACCCGTGATTAGATCATATCTAAATGAATTTTTGCGCTGTATAAATAATAAAGTTATTAAAGACCAGGGCCCGGTTGTTCGAAAGCCGATTAATGTTAACCCTCGATTAAAAATTAACCGACGTTTTAATTTCGCACTCAGAAAACACTTTCAAAAGGCGGTTTTAGACTAAAGCGGAAGAAAAGTGTAAGTTACAAGTGACAACCAAAATTTTTTCGGGAAAATTTTTGTTGATTGGTACATAAACTGGAATCAAAGTTCACTCTAACCCAGGGTTAGCTTAATCGGGCTTTGAACAACTGGGCCCAGGAGATCATTTGCCGTTTGCTATTTGTGTGGCACCCGCAGCCCATCACTAGGCGTCTCCAAATGCACTGCATCCTAGCTGAGTCAATCTTTGCACGTATCTTTCTATTATTGCAGAACTGCCTCTTCTGCAGGAAGCTTTGATTCACCACGAAAGTCTTCCGAGCTACCCTTTCACTATAAACATTGAATTCACTGGTGTGTGTGACGTCTGACAATAGAGAGATTAAGCACCGCGTATTTTTTTCCCGCGAACGGCAGAGAGGGTCACGTGACTTGACATATCCCGCGTTTGCCGTTTGCCTGCCGCCGTTTCTACTCGAGGAGCACATTTTTCCCGTTTGTAGGGAACGCCAAAACGTGAGTATTTGTAGCCCATTTTGACCGACTATTTCTTCATTTTGATCGCTTGCTTTTATAGCTAAGCTTCGTTCATCATCCTACGTCTACATGAATTGCTTATAAAGCTAAAAGAGTTTCAAATTCAAGCGGAAAATATATAGCGTCTCCGTATCCATTTTTTCTAGTCGCAGTGAATGGCGACCGAGAACATTTACCTTAGGAAAATTAAGAAATGTGGGCCTGGCCTGTACTGAACTGTAACTGTATTTCAATTAATATTTTTAACAATAAGTTGAAAAAGTTTCTTTTTGAACGAACATGTAGTTCATTCCCAGCTCCGCCGTGTCGTAGGGAAGCTTAAACAGAAGAACATCGCGGACGGAACGACAAACGGCTAGCCGACGTTCAGCGTTCGCCCTTTTCGCGGTGCTTAATCTAACTAATGACTTCATTCTAACCGGGCATTTTAACCAGTGCAAAAAAAAACCCACGGTGTTCTAAAAATGGAAAGATGCACGCAAAGGTTGACCCATAGGACTTGCTGAGATCCTTCGATCTTGCAGGGTAAAGGTAGCCTAGCCAAACAAATCAATGGAATTTGTTTAAAATGAAACGAGACTGTTCATAGCTAGATTTAAACATAAAATTATCTAACCCTTGATGTCCTTGTGTATAATTCCATTGTTGTGAAGAAAGTCAACCGCAGTGAGGAGTTGCCACGTGAACTTTTTTACTAAATTCTCCTCCATAGGACCTTTACGTCTCAGCAAGTCATCTAATGGACCCTACAAAAAACATACAAATAATAAACCTAAAAAAATTACAGCAAGGCCATAAAATTTTTAATTTTAAAAACGTGCTTTTGCGTGGTTTTTAGGTCATTTCACAAACTACCGGCCAATTTCCACCGACTCAACTGCACTAAAATTACGGGGTATACGCCAAAAATTAGCGCAATGCGACGAAAAGAAACCAAAAAGTTTTTAATCCTGTATTTTCATATTTTCTTGCTCTCGTGCCCCTCCCCACCCACCCAGGGCTCACTAATGATAGTCACTAATGATACTCTCGTGCCCCTCCCCACCCACCCAGGGCTCACTAATGATAGTCACTAATGATACTCTCGTGCCCCTCCCCACCCACCCAGGGCTCACTAATGATAGTCACTAATGATATAGCTTTTGTACAGCGCATTTTCTATGAATATATTCAAATGCGCTTTACAACACTATCTTCCCTTGCACTTCTTCTTACCCCTTCCATGTATTCCAGGAAAATAAGGTAAGTGCTACGGCATTCTTCAGCATAAAAAAACTCCACTATGAATCTGTGCCTCACAGCAGAAAGTGCTCTAACTTCAGCAGATACTGCTCTTGTTTGCTGAGGATGAAAGAGTTGATAATATCTGTTTTTGTGGCGTTTTACACTAAAGCACTGAGTAATGAAACCGAACTTGAACTTCGAACCGACCCTACAAACAGATCATCAAACAACTTGCGAAGGAACGAAGGAAAGCGCGACCGAAGAAAAATACTGCTTTAACCTTGAAAACTATTGATCCAACAAATACTTTTTTCCCCAGGACTTTCTGCGTTCTTGTCATTCTCCCGAACATTCCAAGTCAATCATGTTCTATAAATATCGCAAATCCAGAACGTTCTTGCGATGTCACGCAATCCTCTAGTAATCATGTCGTTACAAGGACTTTCTTCCGAACAATATCACTGTAATCTTCAAGGGCTGCCTTGTTAATGCTAAATCAGAATCCACACTCATCTTAACTTGAACTGAGACACAGTCACATGTTTATTTAAGCAACACAGGCCACTTTTTCCTTGTTTACATAACGTCATCTAAACAAGAGGGGGTTGGGAGAAATCAAGACAGTTATGCAAACCCTCGATTGCATATTGGGTTTGCATAACTGTCAAGAATTCTCCCAACCTCCTGAGCATTTAGATAGGGCTATGTAAACACTAAAAAAGTCCTCTATTGCTTTTATAAAATATTTCTCAAAAACAATTTGACAAATGAAGGAAAATATTGTTATTTACTTCTTGGTGGAAATAGATGTTCTTAATACACCCTCTGGGAAATCATACTTCCTACTCGCCAATCAAAACGTGCATCTGACAACACATGAACCAATCAAAATTCGCGCTATGTCACAACCGTGTTTACATACTCTCATCTAAACACACCTATTGACCAATGAGAGCGTGCATACTATCCTAATTATTTTATAGTGGCTGATGTATATCACTGAGTGTGTCACGTTGCTTAATAACAACAGTTGTGTACTTGGTTTGTAATGCACCTTCTCTGACTAACATTTTCATTGACTCATTCCATCACAGGCAGCCCAATTAATCCATGATGGTGTGCCACAAAGTGACAGAAAGGTGTAAAGTGAAGGAAGGAAGGATTACAGCTAGTGAGAATATCAATAATTATTAAATTCTCAACCTCGGATAATGCAATTCTAGCTTTCTCATTGGTTCACTGGATCTCGGTTATCAGCCATTATACCTGTGTTTGACCTTATATGGAAATGAATGCAGCAAATGTCGCTCAGCATAAAATTGTTCGCGGGAAGCCAAGTTTTGTAGACAAAAAAAAATGGATGGAAAAAACAGAAAAAAGGCAGATTCCTTCCGGTCCGAAGGTTGAGAATCTAATAAAAGAATTATTCCATTCACGCTTGTTGGATATGAGACTGGTCATAGCCAACTCCGCACTACGTGTGTCATTGGCTATTTACCATCTCACATCCAACGTGTGCTCATGGAATAATAATTGTTAATTATATTTCCACTGCTATTTGGTTTTATGGAACTCTATAGCTTTCATGTATTATTTTTGTAGACACAAACCCCACACACTATTAATGGGCTGGCTGTGATTCATGTAATGTTTAAAAAACGAGCAGCAGTGTTTTATCGGGTATAAAACACGAGGCGTAGCCGAGTGTTTTTAGACCCGATAAAACACTGCTGCGAGTTTTTTGAACAGCTTCAAAAACTTCTGTTGCAGATCTATTCATTTTTTAATAATCCTTGGGTTTTCTAATTATTTTCCCAGGTAAAACTGGAGGTAAAAATTTAGCCGTGTTTTATCAGATATAAAGACACTCATTAAAAATTAATTTTCTTTGTATTTTCTTCATGAATTATTAATGAGTTTTTGCATGAGAGGTAACACACATTCTCGCCTACCCTTTGAGTTTCGCTGTGATTTACTCCAAGGTCACACATCTTGCATGCCATTGTCTCGCCT
>BLFK01000235.1:391302-414579 GCA_014634185.1 Astreopora myriophthalma | reverse complement strand
GATCAATCAGATAGCCGATAAATTCAATAGAAGAACCCTCGGTCGTTTCACGCCTTACGAGATCCTGACACTTCCTGAAAGAAAATATCGCTAAAATTGTATTTTTTTCGTAAAGTGCATTTATTAAGCTTTCTTATGATATATAGTTTGTTAGGGTTTTATTTAAACTGGGGCGCGTACGATTTTTTTTCCGAAGGGCACCCGCGAAGGTGGGAAGTAACCGTGTATGATTTCATTCACAAACCAAGCATTACCAGCCTGCATTACAATGACCAACCGGATGATTATCAGGAATCTAGCAATTGTGCTAGACAACATACACGAGTAATATCAATTCCGCTTTTCCCTGACTTCTCTCAAAGACTTAAAGGAGCTGCGTCATGGTCTTGGATTTTGAAAAGTTTAGCCTCAATTTATCAAAAAGATCGTTTGTAATCCGTTTCAATCTTCTGCATCCTTCACCATCCTGGCTATGCTTGCATTTATTCTTGTCTCTTTGGTTCTTATCTTTCCTAACAAATCGTTATTTCACTATTTCCACATTACTTAAATACAATTTTCATGTCTCTTTTTGAACCCAAAATATCGTGACCGAGCTCCTTTAAACTTTCGCTGACTCGAAATGAAATTCCGACTTTTCCCTGACCTTGAAGAATTTTTTTTTTCCCGACCATTTCCTGACCTGCGGCAACCATGAGGTATATGAATAACACAGATGCTATACCTCTCACTTTTTCTGACAAGTCTGTCCTTCCTATCTTCTCAAGAGCACCTCTTAAGACTTCCACCGTTGCATTGTTACTTTTTCTCTGTTTCCATTCACTAAACATAGCCATGCCCTTTTCAATCACACGGCGATTTTCAGCATCAATGTTTGACAGAGTTGCCTCAGGAATCCCAAGTCTTCTGCCAAGCATCTTCCAATTTGTGCTGACATCCTCAACAAGTTCATGAAGGAGGGCATCGGAAACTGGACTAGTGTCAAGGTTGGTAGGTACGATAGGTTGAGCTGAAACATGTCCTGCAACAAAATCATTACCATCCCCTTTCACATCACTTTTCAAATTTAAGCAATAGAGGACTTTTTTCCGTGTTTAAATAGCCTCATGTAAACACGAGGAGGGGTTGGGAGAATTCTCAACAGTTATGCAAACCCTCGACTGCGTCTCGGGTTTGCATAACAGTCTCGAATTCTCCCAACCCCTCGAGTGTTTACATGAGGCTATGTAAACACGGAAAAAAAGTCCTCTATTGCTTTTATAAAATATTTCTCAAAAATAATTCGACAAATGAAGGAAAATGCTGTTTGTTTTACTTCTTGATTGAAACAGGTTTTCTCGATACACGCTCATATTTCCTACCAGCCAATCAAAATGCGCGTTTGACAACACAACCAATCACAATTCCTCTGATGTCACAACCCTGTTTACATACTCTGATCTAAACACACCTATTGACCAATGAGAGTGCGCGTCCTATCCTAATTATTTTATAAACTATGTTAGCTTACTCTTTTTAGCTAATGCCAGTTTGTAAAAGAATAGAGTAGGTTGCAGAATGTCTAATCATCCCAGTTTTGATGGAATTACCCTGATTTTGCTTGAAAATCCTGACACCCCCAACCAATATGCAATCTGGGTAGGAAAAATCCAGATTCTGACATCTGTTCTGATTTTAAGATGAAAAGATTTTAGAAAAGCAATTTATAATAAAAATTAATGAAAGGAAACAATGTTTCGAAGTCACCTTGGCTTCATTTTAAGCCAAAAGTCATTGTTCAAGTTGACACCTATGAACAACCTAATTATGAATTCCATAACCAGTTTTGATGCTTTGAAATGTATAAATTAATTCCACCTGAACAATGACTTTTGACTTGAAAATGAACCCAAGATGACTTCAAAATGAGTGTCTTCTCTTTTCGTTAATTTTTATTATAAATTGGTGTTCTGATTTGTTCTGATAGCTTCATCCGGTTCTTATAGTACTTATACAAGATCACCAAATAAAGTAGTCAACTGAGACTCTATACTTTGCTTAAAGGCCATGATTATACCATAGGTACCATAGATGCATAATCCATCCAGACAAAATCAATGATGTGTCTCTCATTATATTTATCTAGTGCAAAGACAGCACAAACCATGTTAGACCCACACCAACATTTGTGTTCAACCATGAAGCATGAACATGCACATTTTACCTACATGTTTACTTTTCAAACATTAACAGGTTTTGTCAGCTTACGATGTCACTGTTGACACATATAATGTTCGCAGCCACGTTGCAAAATGGACAACTTTTTTGGCACTATCTGATCATGTTTTTGAAAAAAAAAAAACACTCTTCTTGTGTTTCCTAGTCATACTTTAACTTGCATCTCTAGCTCCATTTTGAAAGTTTTTCACCCGATCCCAAATGATATTAGCACGTGAACAAAAGATCCTCGGATGGTGCCAAAAACTTGGTTCAATTTCGACCTAACCACAAACATTCCATTTACCGAAATTGATATGTAACCAGACAGAACCATTTTTGAAAAGTAAACGTGCACGTAAAAACGTTCACGCTTCAGGGTTCAATGCAAATGGTACTAATCTGTCTGGGACAGACTTACGCAAACATTTGTTCTGCATCTGTTTAACATAAGTTCATCTGGACTTGCAGAAGACGTATTATGTATCTAAACAAACTATCCACTTTAGAATGTCTTACGAGATGCAATAAACTGGATTGTTCGTCCAGACACGTACGTGTAATATTAATGCATCTTGTGCCCATCTTTATACTACAATTGATGCATTTGACAGATACACAACAAAAAATGTTTCCCCGTGTTTGTCCCAGATGAATTATGCATCTCTAGCTATAGTATAAAAACGGCCAAAGGTTAGACGGTCTGAACAAGTGCTTAACTTCCAAATCATCTTTAGGGCCCCACTGAAAACCGCCTCGGCGATTGGGCTCCCCCTTTAAATATCATTATTAGTATTATCACATCACATATTATATTTAAAAGGTTAAAATCATTTACGCTTATACTTACTTTGGACGCCTTCGCCTTGGGCATTCATTGGTTGAACTTCTGCAAAAACCAAAAGTTGAAAGATAGGTATAGCTTGCATTTCATTAGAACTGTTGTGTGCAAGACGACTGTAAACTCAAGCGCTCTCGTTTGAGAATCGCCCTTTCACTAACCTTTAAATTTTATCAAAACAGAGGTAAAATAAAACTTACAAACTTCACAAACATTCAGGATTAAGCTAAAAAATGGAAGCATCTTTGCAATTACGTTGCAAAATTGAACAGACTTGTGCAGTTCGTCGAGCATACGTGTACCTTGTATCCCTAAGAGTCTATTTCTTAGGTCATTTCTGTCTATAGCGATCAGTTTAGAAGCTAGGAAATCTCTGTTTTCTTCCGACAACATGTTCCGCTGTTCTAGCGCACTAAACAGCTGGAATGGCCGAGTTATGCTTTCTGCTGGTCCTGCTGGAATTACATCTCCACACAGAAACTTCAGCTTATGCAGATCTGAAGAAGTTAAACTGTTGGAAATCTCCAACAAAAGAGCTCTAAAATTACTCATAGTAGCGACATTTATCCCAGCAGTTAGGTTGCTTCAAATGTCGAAGGAGGAAACAGCGTGGAAGCAGCTCAGAAGGCCTCACGGGATGCACAATTCCATTTCCGGTTCATGTCGTGCGTGGAACTGGGGCGAGCGAATTTTGTCGATTCATCCGCCATCTTGCAAAATTATTGGAGTTGCATCGAATGAAGTTTTGTTTGCATTTATCTTTCGCCTGCTAAATCAAAATGCCCGGACCAGAGGAACCCATCAGCAAAGTTGTCGTCCATCCGATTGTACTTTTGAGCGTTGTGGACCACTTTTATAGAATGGGCAAAGTTGGAAATCAGAAGAGAGTCGTAGGCGTCTTATTGGGATCAAGGCGGAAAGGTGTTCTGGATGTTGCAAATAGTTTTGCTGGTAGGAACATGAGCTTATATCTTACTGTGTGATTATGAGATACGCATTTGTTGAGGATTTTATTTTGTTTATAACCGGTGCTCGCGGTATAAACGGATTATTTTAGTTCTTTCATACAAATGTAGACTACCGGTAGTTATTTTGGAGCACGTGCCCTCCTTTTTGAGGCCGAGGTACTCGTTTTAAGAGCCTGTAAAACAATAATGACACAATAGAGTGAAGAAAAAGAAATTTTAAAGGAAATATGAATGTCGCAGACAGGTTCATACACTGTAAATTTTTCTTTTGCCTTGTATTAAACAGCAACAGGGCTCGAATTAAAAAAATCGTTAGGTCGCCTTTTGGCGACCAACTGGAGAAATATAGTCGCCAAATGCAATTTTAAGTCGCCAGTTTGTATAATCGAAATAATGTTCGGGTTCTGCTTGTTGAAAGTGTTTGATATCGTCCGGTATGGCGTGGGACACATTCATACAATAAGCACGAAAATACGAAAACAAAAAAATACATAGTTCTGCAAAACAATCTTGCCCAAACTTGAAAAGTAAATAAAAGTTTCAAGCCGCTATCTTTGTAGCGAACGGGAGCCAAAAGCGTGCTTGTACAAGATTGTACGAAGGAATCAACATGGCCGATAACCATTCATTACAAGATCCGCTTGGCACTATAAGGCGCAGTAGATAACGCAGATCATAACGGGAATACTTTGGGAAAACATGCATGTATTGTTATAAAAATGTGATTCGCTTAAACCTGTCACCATAGATAAACAAGTCAGGTTGCTTAAGTTGCATCTCATTTGACTTAGAGTTTTTGGAGTTCTTGTAGGAAAACTTTAACTTTAATGCTTTATTGTACATCTAAACCATGCAAAATTCAGGTCGCCAAACTGGCCACTAAACAACAATTTTAGTCGCCAAGGAGAAAACGTTAGTTGCATTGGCGACCATATTGGTCGCAATTTCGAGCCCTTGTAGGTTCTGTGTTGAACCGCCAAAAATTAAATTTACTGTTCAACATCTGCAGGATCAGAAGAGGAAACTTCATTTTCATCGATATCAAGGCCCCCAACCTCATCCCTAGGGCATTTCATCTCCCTGCCCCAAGGGAGCAAGGCAACTTTGTCTTATCACGACAAATTAATTAGATGTGAGGGCCTAAGGGTTATTGCACCTTCCACCCCATGCTAAGAAAATCAGAAGGTCACGTGGCATCATCAAAAACCATGAGAAATGTGTTGAAGAGATGAACTGAAGAAATGATCCTCACACTTTATGGACAATTTAAGCAACTGTCTCGTATATGCACTTGAATAATTCAAGTGACTTCAACGGGATGCGAATACACGACCTCTGCGATGCCGGTGCAGTGCTCAAACCAACTGAGCTATGAAGCCACACAGTTGAGAGCAGGTCAATTTGTTGGGCTCATGCGTGTTTTCCCGTGAAAGGAATGATAAATGAAAGAGATAATTATGAAGTGCGGTTTTAGAGATGAATTGAAGAAATGATCCTCGCACTTTATGGACAATTTAAGCAATTGTCTCATATATGCACTTGAAAAATTCAAGTGACTTCAATGATTGAATGAAGAGAGTTGAACAAGTAACTGGGCATATGTGTTTCGTTTTTACTTTATTACTAATAAAGCTCCTTTCTTTGTTGTGGTTGCAAAGCTAACATAGACGTAAATTTGCATCTTTCTTGGTACATTTAGTTCCATTTGATGAAGATGACAAAGATCCGAGCGTTTGGTTTTTGGATCACGATTATCTCGAAAACATGTATGGAATGTTCAAGAAAGTTAATGGTAGGTGTTGCACATCATTATCGTCATTATTATTATTACCAGTATTAATAGTTGTAGTACTTGTCATTGTCGTCGTCATCATCGTATTATTATTATTATTATTATTATTATTATTATTATTATTATTATTATTATTATTCAGGGTTGTAGTTAGAATTTTGAATGGATGGAAGAATATTTTCAATAGGCATAATTAAAAAATTTTAGGTGAAAAGGTCAAATGGCACTGTTTTATTTTAGTAGGACAAAGCTGTTCATCATCTACATCCCTGAGTATTAATAGTAATAGTACTAGTAACAGTAGTAGCAATAACGCCAAATAGAATAACAGGGTTTGTACGGGTCATGGAAAACCTGGAAAGTCATGGACTTGAAGTATTTCAGCTTCCAGGCCTGGAAAGTCATGGAATTTAATTATTGGTCAAGGGAAGTCATGAAAATTATAGTTATGTGTGGTAGGTAAATTATTGCAGATGTCGAAGCAAGGACAAAGTAAAATAAAGGCGAGTTATATGTCAGAAAATACCCCAAAACAAGCATGATTTTGACAGTTTTCGAAAGCAATAGCTAAAGTTTCAGTCATGGAAAACTGGTAAAAGTCATGGAAAAGGTCCTGGAAAGTCACTGAATTTGAAAACCTCTTAAGAGTACAAACACCGAATAATGAAAAGAAAAAGAAAAAAGAACAAGGAAAGCTTCCTAATCATCAGAGCCCAGTTGTTCAAAACCCGATTAAGCTAACCCTGGGTTAGAGTCAACTTTGATTGCAGTTTATTTCTCAATTCACAAAGATTTTCCCGAAAGATTTTTGCTTGTCGCTTGTGACTTACACTTTTCTTCCGCTTTAGTCTAGAACCACTTTTTGAAAGTGTTTTCAGAGGGCGAAATTAAAGCGTCGGTTACTTTTTAATCGAGGGTTAGCGTTAATCGGCTTTCGAACAACCAGGCCCAGTTGTACATGTACATCCAGTTACTGAAGGCCATGTTAAATGTTTCAAATTAAGATGAATAAAGCAGTGATTCAATACCTTCAAGGAACTTATTCCAGTATACTACATGAAGGAAATACCTGCATCCTGCACATAAGGGGATCCAGTACCTCAAAAATGTAATTGCGGCTACAGAGATGCTTCTTGAGAACTCTGCTGTGATAAGGTTCCTTCAGTTAAGATTACTGTTTAGAGAAATACACTGACGACGGCATGTGTTCATTTCCAGCCAGAGAACGAATTGTCGGTTGGTACCACACAGGTCCAAAGCTGCACCATAACGATGTTAAAGTAAATGAGCTCATTAGGAGATACTGCACCAACTCAGTAAGTAAACATTCATGCTTTCTGTAATTTGATGAAGTTTAGGGTTCCTGAGATGCACTATAACTTATACAAGATGCCTTAGGGCATTTCCATGGGATGCACAAATGGTTAACAGAAATTGTAAAAGTACAACATTAGATTGCTAGAAGTTGATTTCATGCTTTTTCTCACACTTCCCGCACAATACTGGAAATTTAATTGTAAAAAAAGATAATTTGTGACTAAGAAGAAAAACAACACTATGAAGAAAACAAAAAAAAAAACAAAAGGAACATGTCAACAACACAGATATTATGCATTGCATGGTCACCCATCCAAGTAGTAACCCCACTCAACAGGGCTTAACTTCAGTGAGAAGCACAAGCATGTGGCTACAGTGTAACTACTACACGAGACCACGATGAGGAAAAAATGGAATGCGACCGATTTTTAGACATGGTCTGCCTGTGGCATCCCACGTATTTAGAAATGAGGACCCCTTACACTGTAAGTGTTGTTTTGAGGATCTGTTGAAGGACTAGTTCAGTGATTTCACAAGACTTGAAAGTCGAAATTGGAGTGATAAAAGATACAAATTTAGGCGCCACAAATGGGAAAGTTACTGTCGAAAATGCAACATCCAATGGCTTATTTTGAAAACACAGTGGTTTACATGTACCTTTGTTTAACCTAAGTCCAAGAGGTGTCTCAGTGACAAGTAATATCATCTGGCATCAGCCAAAGTACAATCGTTCTGTGAAGCCATTATTGGGAGCTCAAGGGTTAACTTCCATTGTTTTTGTTTTACATGTAACATAAGAAAAGTCATATAAAAAATTACACTGTGTAAGCAGATAACTCTCTTGAGTTTACAGTGGAAAAAAATCTTCTTTTACTAGTTATACAAGTCTGTCATTTATCTATTTGGTATTTTAAAATGGATTTGCAGTTAACAACCTTTCTGTCTGGTCAAAAACTGCATCCCCATTAACCCTTGAACTCCCAGTAGTGTCAGTTATAGATTTTACTGTCTAATGTCGGACGATTTTACTGGTCACTGGGGGACCTCAGGGGAACCTTTCAGGGACTAAAGGGTTGAATGCAATTTAAGGGAGCTAACACCAAGGTGCGTCAGTGGCCAGTGGAAGAGAGAGCCTTTTTCTGGAGCACTAAGTGGTTTTTCCCATTCCCTCCCTCCCATCAGTTTCCACTGTTTATCAGTGTGACAGGTGCCTGTCTTTCATGCTGCGTGGGGGCTCCTGGCTGGGTTTCTGGGATTTGCCAGTCATGGGAGCAGTCTCCATCAAAGAGCTGGCTGCCAATATTGGAAGCTCCTGGACGTCTCAGACACCAATTCTCCAGTCAGCAATGCAGTTGCTATTGGATGATTTTGGTTGATACACAGTTGTTTTCTGATACTTGAATGTGTGTATTACTTACAGCTGTATCACTGGGCGGCACCACTAATTAGGGTTTGTTGTTGTTGTGGTTTTTGTTCCAAGGTGCTGGTTATTATTGACGCAAAGCCTAAAGACCTTGGTTTACCAACAGATGCTTATGTGGCAGTCGAGGAAGTACATGATGTAAGCTTTTAGAAAAGTAACAAAATGGTAGATGGCTCAGCAGGTTGCCAAGTATGAGAGACATAAGGTTGACAAGACTAGTATGAGTCACATAACTTGTGACTGCATTTGCCGGGGACTTAAGGCCTTCTGGCCTCGATTATAATTACTACTATTATTACTAATTATTATTATTATTAATTATTATTATTATTATTATTATTAATTATTATAAAAAAAACCCTTTATTAACCTATTCCAAGCAAATTGCTATTTACAAATTAGAAGTAAAGAAATTATTATTATTGTTAATTATTATCATTATTAATTATTATTGCATGTATTCTTAAATTTTTGCTTCTAGGTTCATCACATGTGGCTCCTTCATAAAAGTTTTTTTTCTCTCTCTCAGGATGGAACTCCTACAACAAAAACATTTGAACACATTGCCAGTGAGATAGGTGCTGAAGAAGCAGAGGAGGTTGGAGTTGAGCATCTACTCAGGTATTAAGATGAACTTATAGCAGAGCCTGTAAGGTTTGTTTCTAACCCTACTTTCTGGCTACAGATGAGGAAGCGTTGCATAACAGTGGTGTTATCAACTGTTGCCTCAGCACTATAGTTCATTCCTTCATGGGCCCCTTACATTACTGTTCAGGTGTAGTGTCTCAAGCAAACATATTGTTCACTTGGATTTAGACAATTGAGTAGTGGCAGTGGCAGTGGCAGTGGTAGTGGTAATAATAATAATAATAATAATAGTAATAATAATAATAATAATAATAATAATAATAATAATTTATTATGTGGGATGCCACAGGCATACCACTTCTAAAAATTTCCTTTCTGTTTTTTCCCTTCTTGGTCTCACATGGTAATTAGCCATGTGCTTGTGCTTCTCACTGAAGTTAAGCCCTGTTGGCTGGGGTTCCTACATGGATGGGTGATGGTGCATAATTTCACATATTGTTGACTTTTTCTTCTTGTTTGTTTTTCCTTCTTGTTTGTGAAATAGTGCAAGCAACACTGCCAGCAACACCGTTTGTTGATGGTGTACTGAATGTTGACATAAGCATTTCTATTTGAGTTTTACACTGACTGTTCACAGCCATTCATCAATCAATGCATCACACGTGAATACCTCTAGGCGTCTTGTTAACAACTTCAAACACCTATTTACAGCAAATTCACTACTGACTTGAATAAATGACTAAGTATGAAAAAGAAGTTTAAAATTTCTACAGAAAAACTCTGTGTCATTGTATTATTATTTTGTTTCAAAATAAACCACATATCGGTAAAAAAAACTTAAGAAATTACTAGTATTTGGACAAATGATGTATTAGATTGGTTTTCAATTAAGCGTCATAAAAATGAAAACTAAGTAATTGGCCTATTGGTTTTAGTTTTGCATCTGCATGACTGGTTCAAAAGATCTCGCAAGATTTTTGGATACAGTCACGAAGCAAACCAGAATCACAGCAACTGGCTAATTACTTTCGAGACTTCATTGAAAATTCCTCTTTGTATTGTTTTGCTTGTTGTTTTTAGGGATATAAAGAACCTTACAGCAGGAACTCTTTCCCAACGCATAACAAACCAACTTCTGTCACTTAAAGGGCTCAACTCACGTCTTCAGGACATTAGAGACTATCTCGACAAAGTGGCAAGCGGCAAACTCCCTGTCAATCATACCATTATATACCAGCTACAAGATGTTTTCAATCTGCTACCTAACTTAAATCTGGACGACTTTGTCAAGTCCTTGTCAGTAAAAACCAATGATCAGATGTTAGTAGTGTATGTAGCTTCTCTTGTCCGGGCTGTTATTGCTCTTCATAACCTGATCAACAATAAGGTGGCTAACCGAGACGCAGAGAGAGATGAGGCAAGCAAGAAGGAAGAAAAGAGTAAAGAAAAAGATAAGGACAAGGAAAAAGACAAAGACACTAAAGACAAGAACATTCAGGACAAAGACAAAGAAACTAAGAAGTCTTAAGTGGAGGATGTGTTTCACTTATAGTTAATGAGCCAAGCCAACTTGCTTTTGTGACAAAATATTCGGACATTTGTGAAAAAAAATAGATATTAGACTAGATTGCCAGTATTACTTCGAAATTCACTGTAAACCATCACAGTATGTTCGTTTCTCAACGTGGCTTTTATTTTCTGTACGTTTTCAGAAACTTTTCTTGGATGTGAAAACTCACGACAAGAAATCGCATTGAATTATTATGAGTAAAAAAAAAGTGAGGATTGTTTTCATAGACTTAACAACTGTAACTTGTACACTCTTGCAAGTGAAAATGTAAATGCAAACGATCCCTAAAGACTATTGAGCTAGGTACTGTTCTGCGCAATGGCATGTCCGGTCCGTTACAGTTTTCCCTGGGACGCGTACCTCTTCACTTGTACTTAAGAGTGCCCATCCTTTCAATCATTCTATCAAAGATTCCATTTTTTCATCTCCCAGGACGACTCTTACTTCAGTTGCCGTTTTTATGCTAGAGACGCATTACCCGTCTGGACAAACTTGGGCAAACATTTGTGTTTCGTCTGGTTATGCGTCTTTGGTATAAAGATGGGCGGGCACAAGACGCATTATCCGTCTAGACGAACTACCTTCCGTTGTACTTCGTTCAAGACGCGTAACGATAGATAGTTCGTCTGGACGGACAATGCGTCTTGTGCCCGTCTTTATACCAGACGAACTTAACAGACGCTGAACAAATATTTGCCCAAGTTCGTCTGAGAAAGATGATGCGTCTTTGATAGTTCGCCCCATCTTTATAGTAGACGAATAAAATGAGGGATGCATAATTCGCCTGGACGAATTATACCTCTCTGGTATAAAAACGGCCATGTATTTTATTTGGGAGCGTTAGCAACGAGGACGGCAAAAACGTCACTTCAAAATAGGAATTCACTTCATTGTAATCACTATACGCGATTATTCCAACTCTCAAAATGTAAAATGTGTGTCTGTTGTCCAAAAAATAAAAACTCGTATGAAACTGGTATTGTTCAAGTTTGAAGAGAGAAGTAAAAACTTGACGTTGTTAGGGAGCAAAAACAACGACAAAGAGAACGCCACAAAACAAAAAGGTTTAATGAACAAAAACAATGGCTCCGCACGATCAGCACGTGCGTTTCACATTTTGGTACATTTCTTTGCCGTTCTTGGTTTAACGACGTGAAAAGACCAAATTTGAAGTCTTGCGTAGGGCGTGAGTGCAAGACGATGAATTTTCCATTCTTTGTCTTAACTTTAACGGCGTTCATACCAATTCTGTTCCTGGCCAGTTGGTAATTGTTTTACACGCGGAACGAGTTCCCCAACGCGCTGCAGTGGCTCTTCATTACTGATATCTAATCTGACCAAGTGATGTTCGTGATCTGCTTCCACAGCCACATCTTGCAGCTCTCCAATCTATGTGCATCCTCCTTTTGCATCAACCACAATTGAGCTCCGAATAGTAGAGTGCTGCAAATCGCTGTTTTGGTAATGGATTTCTTCTGACTTAGGCTAAAGGTCTTAACGGGCCGGTTGCTCGAAGCCCAGTTAGCGCTAACCATTGGTTAAGAGGTAACAAAACCGATAGGTTTCCATGGTATTTAACCTTGGTTAGCGCTAACCATGCTTCGAGCAACCCGGGCTTGGACATGAATTCTTTCGTTCTGGAAAAGGCATCCGTCGCTCGCCCTTTCCTTGATCAGGGCTCTGCCTTGACCGAATGTCTTTCTCTCGCAGTATCCGTCTTAAGACAAAACGCTTCCGAGATGGTCGACCTTTGTCACCTGGCTGAACTCCCATGCCTCTACCACGATCTCAAACTGTTCATCCGGCCTCTTACTAATCTTAATGACCTCCGTTTTCTTCAAATTTATTTTCATACCACACCGCTCGGAGGCCTCCATCAGTATCTCGATGAGCCGGCCACCCACGCGAATGCCTTCGTCCACACCCGAAAATGCCTCTGCCAGTATGACAAGCAAAGGAAGCAACGCAATCACATGTACCACAAGGAAGCGAAAATGATATTACCAACTGATTATTGATAGAGCGAGCTATCATTGATTCCTCAAGAATAGTTTTAACATCAAGTGGAAAAGTTTGTCCTGCCTGTAACTAAAAAGTACTTTTCTTGATAAATAAAGCAGACCTTTGCCTGGCTTTAGGTTCTTAAGTCCGTAACTTTTCATTGACTTTCTGGTCTCAGTTTATTTTTGGCTGTTTTTTAATGACAATTAAAAGGATGTAAACTTAGCGAGAATGACCGGTTGCCGGAAATGTTGATGTTGTAACCCTATAGCTATCTTGTAAACGCTCTGCTAGGAACACCTCGCCTACAGAGGACAACTTTTTAGCGGTTTCCATTGTGTTTGCGATGCTGGCCGTTACCAAGCACACAAAGTTGTCCCCGGTGGTAGGGTAACCCTACCTGTGAAATTTTTCTTTTAAACCTGGGCTATCTTTGACCTTCCTACTAGGGTAACCCTAGCACCAGGGTTACCCTCCCTCCTTGTAAACAGGGCCTTAGCAACCCACGACCTCCCGCACGATAGTCCCGTGCTCAACCTGCTGAGCTACCCGGTCGCACGCTTGCTACTGGAAAGCGAAAAAGGTTAAAGAGAGTTGTGAATGGTGTGACGAAAAGAAGAAGGGGAGGTGGAGGTGGAGGAAGTACAACAGGAAGAGAAAGAGAAGGCAGCAGAGGTCGCCGAGGACAACAAGAAGTAGTGGTAGAGACCAAAAGAAAGATGTGTAGTTGTCCATGGGGAAAATGGTGTCCATACGAAAAGCGAAAACCGGTTGTGTAAGTTAGACAAGGTAATGGTTAAGCGCGGAAGGACTGTCTTTTCTGTAGCGAGCCACTGCGAGTAGATTGGTTCAGATGTGGTCAGAGACCATTGCCACATTACAGGCAAGTATCGTGGAGCAGCGCGCAATGCCTGCAACGGAAAGCTACGCATAAACACAAAGAAAGACTCAATCCCAAAGTTCTTTCACAACCTGAAAGGTTATGATGGTCATCTAATATTTGGAGAAATCGCCAAGGCAACAGCTAGCATTACTTCAATCTCCAACAGCATGGAAAAGTGCATATCTTTCAAAGTCGGTGGTTTGGTTTTCAAAGACACGCCAGCGTTTCTTACAGAGCAGAGCTTAGCAAGCGCAGTAGAAATCGTGCCCAAGAACAAGCTAACGCAGCCGTTCAAGCGTATTGGCATAAAACGTGTAAGAGAGAAGCTTCTCAAAAAGGGGGTGTACCCATACGAGTACATGGACGGTTCGGATCGATTTGAGGAAACATCGCTTTCGCCGAAGGAGTAACCCACCAGAGATTCACGAGACGCACAACGCACACCCATTGGCTCCCGAGAAAAAAATGCACAGAGAAAAAACTCCAATTGAATGCTACTCTACCATCTCATTACAATTACAGTTACACTAACCACCTTTTTTGTTTTGGTTAAGAGAGTATACAATCATGTAGTTTCACTGACAATGGGAGACTATTATCAACCTTGACTAATTGTACTGAAAGCCAGTATTATCCTGGGAGAGTAGTTAAAAAGTTAGTAAGAAGATGTGAGAAAGACATTTAAAGTGAACCTAAAGACAAAAATGTTTCATTTTTCGTTAGTAGGATAATTCTATAGCAAACATATTTTACCATTTTCACCTCGAAATGTTGCTTTTTATCTGTTGCACTAGCTATGTAAAGTGAGCAAAACTACACGTAGCAAATGGAGTTTTTCACTAGCGACTGACTGACTCACCGCAGCCGGCGAAGAGTACAGTGTTACGATGTAGTGAAAGTCGTGGCTGCAATTCTTTTGATTCCAGCTCAAATGAAAGTCATGCATTACGGCTAGAAGAAGGACGACCTGATTAATAGCGAAACGACGAAGAGAGTTAAGGAGAGAGAGCAAGTCACAATTGGCGCTGCTTTTGCCTCTAGTCTCCTCTGCAGCAGTTTTTTGTGTCAGTCCCATTCTCCCACGCTGCAAAAAAATGTTTGTTGGGAGGGAGAATGGGACCGACACAAAAATGGCTGCAAGGGAGGCTACTTTTGCCTCTGATTGGCTGAGAATGGGGTACCGCATCCTCCACCCTGGGGTGGTGGGTGCGGCTACACGTAGACTGCTTACCAGGTCCCCTGGAGACTTTCACTCTTGTGTTGTCACCAACTAAACTGACTCCACCACCTGGGTCGTTCTCCATGAGGTAACGTACCACTTCGTTGTGTCCCCTCTTCTTAGCCATGTCGAGAGGTGTTTCGTTATTCTTAAGGTGATATATAAAAATTCAGTTGAACATGGTCTTTACTTTACTAAAACATAACTTGAGGCGGTGAAACCACAGCAGTGAGTCAAATACTAAAGGTATTTACGCGAATAAGAGGAATAGAGATTTCCAAAACGGTATTCGGAAAACAAAAAAGAGTTTTCACGCGGGTGGCCTGAGAACCATCGCACAGAATAGTCTGGACCGCGCGTCGTCTGGACACGACTTAAGTTTTACACCCTTACAAACGATTTTCGCAAGAGAACAAGTGATTCGCTCTTTCCAAGTCATTCTCGTCCCCAGAGGACGCGATCCATTTGCTCAGCACCGAGAGTAATGACCTCTGGCTGGTTCCGAACCAGGAAGTCTGCGAATCAAGGACTTCCGGCTAATCTGCGCAATCTCAGATATTTGAAACAACAGCGGTTGCCAACGGTTACAAAAATGGACCCCACTGCGACTGCGCGTATTTTCCGTAAAGTCTAAGCATCTCGTGCTTGTTTGTAACAATAAGGTTAGGGTTATTTTTAGGTGAGGCTAAATGCAACTGTTTATCCTAAATTGAAAATCACAGTTTGGGGGAAGCTTTGTGACATTTCTTTCTCGTATTTCTGGACACAAGTGATGTTTAAGCTGAGGAGAATAGCAACGTTACGTGCCTTTCTGGACATATCTGATTTATTTAGGGGTGACCAAATCGAAAACGGAGATCGAAGATCAGTAAAGGAATCCTTCCTGTTCAAAGCACCGCTGAGTCTTTTTACACCTCGTACAAGCAAAGGCAGGTAAAAGCAAATCGCTCAAACCCACTTGGACAAAATAGTGTCATTTTCTTTGTAATCGAAGACTTATTCCGTCCCAATTTTAAGGCACCAAACGTACTCTCAACGTCCTAGATAATGGTATTGCCAACAAATGAAACTTACACTGTTTACTTTGTCAAGTTCAGCTGGGCAAAAAAGATTTCTCTTTAATATCTGCACAGCCTTCAAATTCCCTTTCTCAGCTGCCAAATGGAGTGGAGTCAGATTGAACTGAAAAAAAAAAAGAACATTCAAATGGAAAGAAACTTAATGCTTTCAATATGCTAGAGGGAAGTTTTAAAGAATGTGATCCACGAAATCATCAAACAATTTTGGACAAAATTGCTGAGAAAAATTGAGTTTGTGCGCGAGTTCATGCGGTCTTGCGCGAAATATATATTCTAATAATCCCTCCATATCGCAGACAAATGTTGATATGGACTCAGTCTGGTTTTAGACAACACAAAACCACTATCACAAGTCTCTCCTAGGGAGCAGGGATAACGCAATAGTGAGAAAACTGGCCTTTCAGCAACAATGTGATCGAGGTCACAAGTCGATTCTCAAACTCGTTGCTATATGTGGGTTGAGTTTGTTATTGATTTTCTCCTCTGCTCCGAACGGTTCTTTTCCGGGTTGTTCTCGCGGGTTCTCTCGGTCCCCTCTCTTAAAAAAAAAAACCAACATTCCCAAATTCCAATTCGAGCTGGATTCAGTGAATGAATAGCCACTCTGTGGAGGTGCCGCGGCTAATTCTAATTTCTTTCTTTCTTCCAATCTTTCTTTCTTTTAGACTACGAGTGTCTGTTTTTGTTCCTGAAATCTTTCGCGCGACAGGAAAAGTTAAAATTATGCAAACTAGAGGAAGAAACGAGAGGGGAATGGAACGAGACGGGAAAAACGTTTTTCCTACTTTTCGTGCCCGCGTTTCTCGCGGCTTCGCCGCTCGCTTTCGTCGCTTCCCGCATTCTTGAGTCCCTCCCAGGGGTTTGGGGGAACAAGTAAACATGACTAATTTAAAATGGGGAACAGCGGAACAAAAAAGCAAAATATCTCAGGGAACAAGGGAACACAAACAATTTTAGGGATCAAAAAGCTGGGAAAAAGTTCGGAATTCATTTCGGGAACAAGGGAACACAAGCAAATTTTTAAAGGGAACAAGGACCCCCTCCCTGGGAGGGGCTCATTCTTTTATCCCCGTCGCACGCGAGGAAAAGAAAGAGACTGCCCGCAGTCTATCTTCCTTTCTTTTTGTCCGTCTGTCTGTCTGTCCGTCTGTCTTTCTTTCTTTGTGTCCAAGTCATGCATTTCGTCAAGTTGCAAAACACTTACATCGGCAACCAGATTTGCCTGCGCTCCGTGCTTCAGCAGCATGTTCATTAAATCTTCATCGCCTTTTCTTTCGCAGACCACGAAATGCAGAGGGGTTCTGTTTGTCTAGGTGAGGAAAAACAGTCATTGAGCAAGGTATTAAACTCAGTAGTTTGTGTGACATGACCCGTAAGAAAGCAGCTCAACAGAGGAAACGGGGTTGGAAACTGTCGCATTGAAATAACTGGAAACTCTCTAACGTAAATTCGTTTAGCATGAGCACTTTTGCAATACTATAGCATAAATAAAAACCACGTCGTTATTAGAGTCACGCGATTGACTAGAAAACACTCAATACTTTCTACAAGCGATTCAAAATAAAACACCTTTCCCGAGGTTGTATAATTTCTTTGCATATCATAATTGTTCATTCCCAGTAACGCGGAAGGAAACTTAATCTCCTGAGCTACTACACCTTTTGCTGTTCAATACCAGAAAATAGAATTTCATTTCAACGAAAAGTTTGATCATTAAGACGAAATAACTTTCATTTAAGTCAAACATCATGCAATTGCACAAAAATACTCTCATTAACGATTTTAGCGTAAGTTCTAAAGCCCTGGCCAAACTATCGAACAAAGTTGGATTCAGCGTTCCAACTTTGCTCGATCCGACATTGTTCGACCGTTTGGCCGCCCATGTTGGATGACGTTCGTCCAACAATTTTCGCTCGATCAAATGTTGGATAGACTTTGCTTTTGATCAAACATTTCGCCCAAGAATTCTGCTAGACGAAAAAATGTTGGAGTGTTTTGCCGCTCTTCCAACAAAGTTGTACCCTGAAGCGGGCCACGTTCGCCCTGCTAGCCAATCACGAATCGCTATCTTATTTTCAAGCCTAGGCTTCTCGCGTTATTTGCAAAACAAAGATGGCGGGCTCATTCACATCATCTCCTTAAATGCAGGCGTATTCTGTTGCGATAATCGCGTAACGGTTTGGAAGATACCCTTTTTGGCTCGTTCTTTTAGCCATTCCCTAGTTTTCCCTGGTTTGACACGGTCATTAGGGGTCTCTAACAGCTCGAGAACCATAAATGCCACAAGCGCTTTTCGTTTGCGTGTTTGCGCCGTGTTTTCAAATTTAGCGCCAACTTGCACCGGTAGCTTGTTTCGTCTAGCAATGTTGGATAGTGTTTTGCCACTATCTCAACATTCACATCCAACAATGTTGGATGTTGGATCCAACTTTGTTCGATAGTTTTGCCAGGACTTAACATTCAATAAGAACCATTTGCACGATTTGACAACTATTAGCACGAATGTTCTTTCATACGCACGATGATTAACTTCATTAACATCAATGTGTGAACAATAAAGCCGATTGACAAACAATTAAATGTGGGGAAAGGTCATTAATGAATTCATTTTTCAGAAACTCTCAGATTCTTTTGCATCAACAATCATTTCAAGAAATGTGACAATCTCCGGTGTGAAAAAAGAAACATTTGCATCCTTTCAGCACTCAATAAGAAAAAAAATCTATTCAATGGCACGATTCAATTGCGGCATATTTTGGGGGCAAGCGTGCTTGAAAAAAAATGACATTGCGGGAGGTTGACGTACTACGTATGTATAAATAAGGTTTCCCGCACGGCACTGAAATTGGGAGCACGAGTTTGAACGGGTAAATACTGTACATGTGTTAGACATGCCTCATAGAAACAGAATAGCACTCGAACACCGTGAGAAAATAATGAGGGCGTATGAAGATGACAACGAAGATTACTTGCTTGCAGCTTGCTTACACCCTTGGAGTAAACACATCAACTGCAAGAGGAATAGTCGCCAGGTACATTCGGGAAGGAAGAATTGCAGAAAGACCACGTGGCGGCAGAAACCATGTTAAAGTTGATGCCGAGATGAGGGACTGTCTTAATGACATTCTGAACGAGAACTGCCTATTACCGTAACGTTGGCACGGATAAACCGCGAGCTCAGAGTACGCGCGCGCCCCCCTGCTAAACCTAGAATCCATGATCGCACCGTGCCAAGAGCGCAGCCTGCAGCCATTCAAAAGGGAATGCTGTTCCGAGTGAAAATGCTCAGGCCCCTCCCAGCCGAAAGGAATAGACCAGACGTGATACAGAGACGGGCTGACTATGCAAACTGGTTTATGCGCTATGCCGCGGTAAACCATAGCGTCCTTGTGGACGAATGCGGTTACAATATCTGGACTGCAAGACCTCACGGCAGGGCAGAATATGAAATATGAAAATGACGTAAAAGATTGTTCTTTCACACCGGGGAATGTTGCATTTCTTGAAATCAGGATTGTCTGTTGATGCAAAAGAATGTCAGAGTTTATGCAAAATTCATTAATGACCCTTTCCAACATTTAATTGTTTGTCAATCGGCTCATGCACACATTGATGCTAATGAAGTTCATAATAGTGCGAATGAAAGAACATTCGGGCTAATAGTTATCAAATCGTGCAAAATGTAATTTCCGACGTTTGAGGGACGAATTAGTGGGAAATTATTATTCTGACGGCACGTTGGAGAGACTCGCGGTGCATCTCGGGTTGCTTAAGGAGTATTTAAGGTTTTTGGCGGGAGATCTAAGTCATTCTAGATCGGTCAGTCGGAGTGCTCGCCCGCTTTTTTTTTTTTAGGATTGCGTTTCGATTTGATCAACTCGAGTAAATTAATTGTAGAATGCCCTTTCCTCGGGGTTTCGTGCTGCTGCATTAGATGAGGAATCCGTTTCCACATATTTTTTGGCCAATCTTAGTGGTTTTTCGTATCTGGCGTAGCACAGTTTCTGAATTCTTGGAATCTTTAGTTAATTAGGATACATTGAATCGCACGGCTCATGGCTGACTGACTCATCCTCAATAAACTTTTCACATTGAATGTCTCGTGTGAGTGTAGTCAGAATTGGTTGTCTTTTGATCTTATTGAATGTTACAATTTATGCTAAAATCGTTAATGAATGTATTTTTGCGCAATTGAGTGATGTTTGACTTAAATGAAAGTTATTTCGTGTTAACGATCAAACTTTTCGTTGAAACGAAATTATATTTTTTGGTATTGAACAGCAAAAGGTGTATTTACGCTCTAAACGTCTCGCTTTACTAGGCTAGAGGATATCCCGGAAGCTGAAATAAATTCACACTTGAGCTAATGCTCATTGGTAACCATAGTTTCTGATTGAAACCCAAGCAAGGCCTGAGATTTCAAAGACACATCCATGAAAATATTTCTATTAGTTGAATTATGAGGAAGATGACTATAACATTTCAAAACAAGAAAAACACAACACAGCCCACAGTTTGTTTATAGTAGGTACATTTCGGTGAAAGAAAACGGTGGGTCGATTCCATTTCAATGCACACGAACTGAAGAACCATTCAGTAAACATTCCCAGAAAAAAGAAAACACTAAAGCAGCCCGAAAACTGGCCCTCAGAGCAGGTTATAGCCGGTCTATTCTTACGCGCTTCTGCGAAAAATCTTCGAACACGTGGATTAATGGCAATTTCCAAAACATGCTCGTGTGTCTGAGCGCGGAAAATAACATCGTTCATTGTCTTGAATGAAATCCGCAGCTTAAGCTTGCTTCACAATACTCAGATCTGATAAATAGCTATCCTCAGTTTCATGCATTACAAAGCTAACATAATAAAATGCGCCCTTCGCCGTTTGTCTAGGAATAAGGTAGTTTATTACCTTAACTGCCCCTGGTTCTCTGAAATTTGGCGGCGCGCCATTTTGAAGAAGATGTCGTATCGTTTCTGGTTCGACAGGGTTCTTTTTTAAAGCTTCCCACAGCTTTTTCCCTTTCTGTGTTACATCATAATACCTTGTCGCAGCCATTGGGGAGAGCTAGAGGAAAATACGGCAAGGACAAACTGAGGTAAAGCAACCCCTCCGCACGATGAATCGTGATAGACAGCTCGTGAAGACTGTGTAATGGGACATTCCGTGATGTATATGTAGCGTAGGATGAGGTCGACGGAAAAGCATATGTGTAAAACGCAAGAGTCGATCTCGGTGCTTTGTGCTTTGTAAAGTTCTCGGCTACGCGATTAAACCGTTAAGCGACGTCAGAATTCTCAGAATTCAGAAATTCAGAATTTGTGTGACGTTTATTACAACTGGAAACCAAGAGCTTCCCGAAGTAACGCAAACTAAAATTTGCGTGACATCTCGAATTCTAAACTGGACAAGCGTAGCAATATCACTTTTATTTCGCCAAGCAACTTGAAGATCAAGATGAAATTACAACATTTACACTAGCTGATGAATTGTATAATCACGTACTGTTCTATTCTCATAAAAACGCTGCGTTTATTTCTTGCTAGCCACACAACGCTCATTCGTGTTCCAGTCGATTTTTTTTGCCATGGGTCATTCAGTGAATCTTCCATTTAGTTGTATTGCTTTCCAAACTTAGTTGAAAACCTTAAGCTGGTTTTTCTCGAGTTCCAATAATATTATACGGAATATCATTATACAGAATACCATTCGCAGAAAAACAAGACAAAAATGTCCGTGCGTTACGTGCCCCAACCTCTCTATGGGTTGTGCCGAGCCTCGAGCCCTCGACTTCTTCGCGGTTTTTCATCACGCCTAGTATGCTTAGACTGCATACCAAATCTTTTCCACGAACAAAATTATTGAACCATTGTCAGTCATTAAGAATCGTGTCACGGTCATTTCCTTAATTACAATTTCGACCGGTTTGGATTTCTAAATTGTTATTAATTAAAGTTATTGTTGATTAGAGAAAAACCTGGCAGCCGAGGTGACAAACCATGTAAACCTCACACATGTTATTTCTTTCTGAGTCCGATACTTCGTAAATCGTCGCTTAATGTTTTTGATTTCTCGGAAAACCCCACAGAGAATCTCGAACCTAATTGGGTGCTTAATACCATTCAACCAAAATTCCGGAAAGTTTTTAGAGTCAAATGGAACAGGCATTTTCTCGGAAAACTCCATTTTTCTCGAACCTAATTGGGTGCTTAATACCATTCAACCAAAATTCCGGAAAGTTTGAGAGTCAAATGGAACAGGCATTTTCCGGATAACCCGGACCGTTTGGAAATTGTGAAGTATATCTAGGTACTCCAGATTCATGTGCGATTTCTGTTTCCTGTGTACAATTTCAGGTCCACTTCCAGGCCGTTTTTGTTTTTTGAGGCCCTTAGCACGGTTTGACGGTTTGAAAAGGCAATAGACCGAGTTCATAAATGGCGGCTAATAAATTGTTCTTTTTTCTTTATGCTAATAGGCCATTTCCGAATTCACGTTAACCTCTTTTTCAAAGCGAGTCTAAGTGCGAAAGTTTTGTGATGGTAATCAGTTTTACTTTGCATATGAATAACAACTCATTTTCATAAGAAAGACTTCGCACTTAGACTCACTTTGAAGAAGAGGCTGAAGCGAATCGGAAATGGCCTATTTTCCTCACTGGCCTCATTTTGAAGCAAAAATTATTTTCGATTTCTACATGCTAACGAGGCTACTGAGGAAAATTAGCATAAAGACAAAAGGATAATTTATTCACCGCCATTTATGAATTGGGTCTATAATTTAACGGTAAGTAATTTTCGTCTGGATGATCGGTGTATTTGGAATGATGGTGACAATTGAGATCATTTCGCCTATGGCGATAGCATTGCAGCTAGCCATCGCGGCCACCATGTTTGTTGGAAAAGTGACAATTCTCCAAAAGGAGATGATATTTCAACCACCATTTTGAACGCGGATGAGAGTCTGGAGATGAATGAAGCTTATTTTTGACTCGTAATTGCCCCCGCAGGGATTTCGCCCAGAGGCGAAATCCCGAGGAGGCACCCTAGTAGCTCGCGCGTATATTACTTACAGTTCAAATATGCAGTCAGTATATTACTTACAGTTCAAATATGCAGGCAGTATACTAGAAAAAATCTCGATTTGCTCGAACAGGGGCCGCGAGGAATCGGTAGGTAATGATGACGTTTCTATTGTTTGCGCCCGCAAGTACGAAATGGTTAGGATGACGTAAATCGAGAAAATCCCAAAGGGAGTTTCTAAGAGTTTGTATTGTGACATCACAATAAACAAATAAATTTGGTTTGTCAGACACAAATCATCAACGGGGTCGACAGACTCGATCCAACAGATCACAAATATCTCAAGGTCAAGCGTGTCAAATTCAACGAAAAAAAAAA
>BLFK01000235.1:355227-373088 GCA_014634185.1 Astreopora myriophthalma | reverse complement strand
AAACCAGTAATCATCTATCAAGACATGTCAAAACTTGTGTTAGAAATTAACTGAGAACTTAAGTTGTGCGTAGCGGGGATAAAAGGAGGTCACGTGAGAGACAGAGGGAGGAGAGGGAGAGCGAGACCAAGAGGGAGAGGGAGGGAGGGAAAGAGAGAGAGAGAGAGAGAGAGAGAGAGAGATTTTTGTCGAAGGTTTTTTGAGTATAGAGTGCATAGAGTGCGCAACTCTCGACTATGCTCAAGAGTATTATACAGTCCTCGAGTTGACCTATGATGGAAGAATAAATTAATTTAAAAGTACGCATTTGTGACAGAGAGCCTCTGCCAGTATGACTTCTGCGTAGACGGTTAAGCAAAATTGGAGATAAGAGTACAACCTTGCCTTGTTCCCCGTCCAGTCACTGCTGGTTCGATAACGCCATCTTTCATCCTCACGGTAGCGATTTTTCCCCGTATACAAGACTGCGATCAACCTTCGATCACGCCAGTCCACAGTAATCTTCCTTAACACGTCTAGGGCCGAGCTGTTCGAAGCTGGGTTAGCCGGCTAACCAAACCTGTACGTTGACCTGGTATAGTATGACCGGTTCAGCAGTAACCTTGCTTCGAACAAATCAAGAGAGCTTCTGTAGTTTCACATAACTGACATAAATTACATAAATTACATAACTTACATAAATTAAATTACAGCAGTGGCAAAAAGCTAATGCAGTAATAATAGAAAAAAAAAGGGAAATATACACACAACAAGCAAAAAAGGAAAAATGACAGAGGGAAAAGTGAAGCGGTTTGATTGTAAGATAATTGACTGAACAGTGTGAAAAAAGATTTGCATTAAGTTGAAAATTAAGAAATAGAAAACATTTTCCGTGTTTCTATCGAGTTTTAGTAAAAATCTACTAGTATACTAATGCAAATGCCGTAATCTGATTGGCTTAGCTACTGCACACTATCAGCCATTAGAGTGCAGTGGTTGAAGGTGTTCTTCAGAAATGGCGACGTCTTCGCGCTTTTGCGAAGTTTCGCAGGAAGATTTAGAACTTTAACTGGAAAATTCAGCTCCTGAGAAGACTAGGCAGGCAACAAAGTATGGAATGAAAGTTTTTAACGGTAAGAAGCTTAAAACTGACAAAAAAGTAATGATATTTACTTGACAGTTTCAATGCGATAAATCAGAAACAAGAAACATTTTCCTGATTTCCTCATTAAACTTCAATGGCCTTTTCGTTTCAGAATGGTTTGAAACCCAAAACAAATTTACCTGTGCAATCGTCTGGTATGATTTTTACTAAAACAATTAGATTATTCGCTCTCGATTTCTATGGGTTGATAGTTGATGAGGCCGAATCTAATTGTTATATAGAAACACGATTATTAACCAATCAGCGCGCGTATTTTCCTTGAGCTATTTTCTAATCAATATTAGAAACACCATTTAACAGCTAGTAAGTTCGCCCAAATGTTGCCAACTTGTGCCAACTTTACCGCACCCTACCCTTAGAGAGTTATTACCTTTCCCGTCCTCGTTCCCAGGGTCTTTCCGCCGGGGAAATATTCACTTGAGCCTCCTTCTCAAAGCGAGTCTAGTTGCGAAGACTGTGTCTTTTTTGTTCACATGAAAAGTAAAACTAATCACGCACTTACACTCGGCTGGAAACAGGGGCTGACTTGGTTGGAAATGGTCTACTCAATATGGCAGATACGGCCGCGATCCATGCACGGTTAAATTTATTTTCTCTTGTTCTCACCCAAAGCATTACTAATTTTTCCCATCACGCAATCTATTTCCGTGACGGTGACGTGACAATTCATGTGGGGCTCGCGCATTCTTCGAAAATGCTGAGCTGCAACTTCCCTGAAGCGCTTTATCAATTGAACTGAAGCAAACCATATTTACTTCAAGTCATGTCACAAAGAGGTTTGTTAACAAGAACATTTTTTGTAGATAAGGCAAAATAATGTGCTTTATGAGGCGACCGTACTCAGATACATTTTCCGCCATGTTTGACTATGTCCGCTGTGAATCCAATCTCAAAGGGGTTTCATTCGGAAAATTTGTTGAAAAGTTATCCTTTATCCTTTAATACATTTACACGTAAATCAACTATACAAGTTTTATGGATAACGATGCTGTTTGCTTCATATTGAGTATTTTCAAGGTCAAAATGTGTACGTATGTAAGTTTAAGTTATGTATACATGCATGTAGTGATCGAATATCAGAACGAAATAAAGTTGCGGCGTTACTGGATCACAGCTAGCAGCGGATCGATGATCGCCCGTAGGAAATCTGCGGTACTGACCTCATAAAAAGGCAACAGTCTTCCGAAGTGTTGCTTTAATTTCACAACAAATCGACTAAATGGATGGTGATCGGAACAAAACAGCTGACGATCGAAAGGTCTGGAAATCGACCTGCTTTATTTCGCTTCTTTGTTCAATGTAGGACACTAAAACATTAACTGGTTAACTTAGTAAACCAATTTTTCTGTTTTTTCTGTCGGTATGCATGTATTTCGTTTTCCACTCAAGTATGCAAATTTACCGAGTTCTCGGTCACAAGATCGCGAGTGTTCGCGAGACGGGCGTGAAAAACGCGGGCGAAACGTGGCTTCATTAAAATGCCAAAGTATTATGCGTCGTGTCTCGCACTCAGAAAAGGTTCATAATTTGTGGATTCGTAGCAAGGATGACAGAATTCAAGAATCCAGATTGATATTTTGAAACGTTTGAACTTCAATAAGGATCCTGGAATGGTGTTTGGAGGAAAAAATAATGAATTTAGATCACTGAGGTTCAAAACAAAACATGACTTATTTCTGAGCTCACACACCCCAATTTTTTTTCCCCACACGGTGTTGTGGGCCAAATAGTCACATGACTCTTAAAAGATGGTTTACCCAGTAGAGTTAGGGAGTGTCCAGACTTGGCCGCCTTTAGGCGCACGTTGCTTTCGTTTATGGCACGGCTTTAACTTTGTCACGGATCTGGGTGGCTGGGCTAGACACATAGGTGTGCTATTCCATAGCATACATATGAATTACTTTAATTCTTTGAATTTTAATGTTAATGCACATTTGATCGCAAATTAGATATTATACATATACAAATTAGATATCACATAGGTTAACAATATTTTTATCATTTATCTTAGGTTCTTATTAGTTTATTATTTGTAAGTGTTTCGCGTTCACCTTTAAACAAACTTTTAGCTCCTAGGTGACACGTGGTTAAATAAAGTATTATTATCGTTATTATTATTATTATTATTGTTATTATTATATCAAGTCATCTGGCAGAATTGTTCAAAATTTCACTTCAATTTTTGCTTTTCTTGAAGAAGTGGCATTTATTTATTTATTTTTTTAATGCTCTTTTGAACCCTGAGCATGTAAATTGAATTTTTGCTTTATACAAAACATTCCTGATCTGGCCTCTATAAACTGTATACCATTTGTTGTTCATTTCTTTTTCACTTATTATCTATTATTGGCAGATTATGTCCAAATTTTCAGGAAATATCTCTTAAGGATATATCAGCAGTTAGTCAAATTGCCAAATCCTCGAAATAAATCCTTTTTACAAAGTTATTGCACTTTTCAGAAACATGCAGACTCTCAAGTTCAAATTTCAATTTTTTGTTCTCTGCCTCCATCAGTCACATTAGCAGACAGGGTGAGAGGCCGCATTGGGTTTTGCAATTGGTGGATTTCGATTCACATTGTGAGTTTCTGTTTTAAAAGCCGGTCAGGTGTCACTGTGAATATGATAGACAGATGGAAATAACGAAACATTACAGTAATTAGAGCGTTAATGTATTGAAAGGTGCAGTAAAGAAAAACCTGGGGGGGGGGGGGGTGGCATTTACTATTCCCCTCCCGACCTGTGGGGAGTTCCAAATAATGACCTGTGGCTGGTTCCAAACCAGGAAATCTGGGAATCACTCTGCACGATCTCAGAAATTTGAAACAAGTAGTGGCTGTCAACAGTTACTATAATAGGCCCCTACTGCGACTGCATGTATTTCAGAACCGGCCAGAGGTCGTTATTTTATTCCTGGTGCTGACCGAAACAATCCAGTCCTTTCAACCTCGTCCCCCAGGACTTCTTGGCTTTCAACACGAGAAGACCCTGAGGACTGGGGACGAGAATGGCACTGTTCAGTATTGAGGTCTGTTCCTGTTACGTAGAAATGCGTATGCGCGCTGTTACCGCGACAGAACGGATTAATAAATTAATTGTTACCGGAAACGCGCAAAACTTTGATTGACATTTTAAGAGATTTAATTTGAGTAAAAAGGGCTTAAGTTTTACATTAGTTAATAGCACGTTTTGAAAGGATGTGAGTCAGTCGCTAACCGGTTTCAGTAGATTAAGTCAGTCAAGTTTCAGCAGTTTTAAGCCGTTGAGTTTTTCAGTTTCAAGATTTTCAGTTTGGTTTACAGAAACCCGTCACGGATGTAAGTTCAATTCAGTCTTTTATCTTGATTATTTTCTCTTCATTTGTTGGGAGATTTCAGCGTATTCGAATATCTCAGTGATTGTTATGTAATTTTGTTCATTTCAGATCTAATAATTATATCATACTGAATAAAACATTGATTATCCGATACACGGTCGCTTCCGTGCACTTTTAAGTCGTCGATACTCCAACTGTCCACGCCCGATGAAGCGTGTAGGTCAGATGGTCCCTCAGTGCCTTCGTGTCTTAGTCTCTTGTATATGTCTGGAGCTTTGGAGTCCAATGATTCTGATTTGCATTTTTAAATTATGTGTTGTGTTTTACAGTAAATGACCCGTCAACGCTGGCAAAAGAGGACGATAGTTGCGATCTACCGGAAAATAAGGACTCGCTGATTGTCAACCAAATCACAGAGCAGTTTGAACAGTTACGCAGACTAAGGGGGGAGTTAATTGAGGTCTTTCTTCGATGGATTCCGATCAGGCAGCGTACTATGGAGAAGTTAGAAGAACTAGCAACAAGTCTACATGAACACCACAAGAACGTGAACATATCAACCATCACAGGAGCATCCATGGGTACCGTGGGAGGGATCCTATCTGTAGCGGGTCTTATTGCTGCACCTTTCACATTTGGGGCCGGAATTATCGTGTCCCTTATCGGAGCCGGGATTGGTGGTGCAGGAGGACTCGTTATGTCCGGTTCCAAAGTCGTTGAAATGATCTTGGAAAAATTAGGACTCAAAGATGTCCAGATGGCAATTGAAGAGGATCGCGAAGCTTGCAGGGAACTTCAGCAGCATTTAGACTCCCTGGAAACGTTCATCTCTCAGTTAGCGGAGTTCCTTAAGCCGCTGCATGATGACGCAATGCTACTCAGGGAACTGGAAGGGAGTGAGTTCCAGTTCCTAAACAGGCGAATATTCTTTGACGACATCGGTTCATCAACCGAAGAGAGGGTGGAAATCGGTGCCAAGCTTTTCCGTGCAGCCACGTCTGCGGCCACGATATCAGCGTCAGCTATCGCAACAGCAGGTACCGTGGCACGGAACGTAGCGCTCACAGGGACGCGAGCTGCGCACTTCGTTGGTTCTGTCGTAAGCGCAGCTCTCCTTCCTCTAGATATCACGCTTCTAGTGAAATCATCTATAGACCTCCATCGTGGATCCACATCCACGGCTGTGCAGGACATCAGGCAGATTTTGAACGATCTGGAATGCCCACATCAAGACGAAATTAAAGGTTTGGTGGAAAGCTTCATCGACGAGAAGTTTACAGAGGCTTATAACGCTGAGACGAAAGGCGAAACAAGCAGAGAATACCATGATGATGATGGAGAAGAAGAAGACAAAGTTAACGAATTCCGCCTTAATGACCAAACCGCAGAGGACAGCAAGAAACGGCTGTAAACTGATAAAGAAAGGTTATGTCCTTAGGACGACAAAGGGCCCGTTTGTCGCTATGAAGGCCGGTTTCCGGCTTTAAAGGACTCTACTGACTGTCTTTGTGTTTATGAAGAACCAAAAACAGTTTTACGGTTTTATTGCGAAAGGCCATATTACTATATGGGTGGTATTTAGTGTCGTCTGTAGCTAAGAGTGGCGAAAATAGAGAGGGCTGATACTTGAAAACTGGCTAATTCTTCAACTCTGGATCTGGACAGTGTTAAAAAATGCAGAAAATTGAAAATAGTTATTATAGACATGCAGCTCTTCCCGATAAAACTAGTTTAATTGATATCCTCTTTTGGGTTTTACGATGTGTTCGACTATGTTTTAAAGTAACGAGTTATGCTGAAAACGGTTTCTTGATTAAGTATTAAAGACGTGACAAATTGAAAAATATTTTATTTTCAGTCAAATATTTAAGATAAGTAAAGTGTAAATAGTACAATAGTGGTTTGAAGGTATTTTATAGTTCATGGTAGGATTGTGTTAACATTAACTTAATCATTCAATAAAGCAAGTAGAATGTGCATTGTTTGGCGAGAAATTTTGGTCTTGGTCGTGACGTCACGGTCCGTTCGTCCGTGCACATCACCACAGGACAACCAAAGCGAATAGCACAATAAAACGGTTAATGCATGGCCCACTGCGTTTTAGAAAAATAAAAGGAATTTTGAAGACGACAAAAATAAAGACAATGTATGGATTCAATGAATATATCGACAAGCGTGAGAAGAAGAGAAAGAAAAAGAAAGCAGTACGTCGACGAATAGTCGAAGTTCGAGGTGAACTGGAGGGCGACAGAGAGAGTATCAGTGCGAGGTACTTGGTTGGTCGGCAAGATCAGTGATTACGGTAACAAGTGAAGAGCTTATGTAGCGGTGAAATCCGTAGGATTATACCACGGCACACGGTTAAACAAACTTTCAGGCGTTATTTTAATAAACGAGCGCGGGATGGCTCCGCAACTTTTTACTCTTTGCGCCAAAAACACTCTCCGAGATACACCCCGACCACTACAGGGGTCCAATTACAGTGCAATGCACCACCACCCCAACCGCGCGACCCACGCCCACGCACGGGCAACGCACGACACAACCTCGTCCCCAGGGCCTTCTCCTCGACGATCCGCCATTTTGAAAATCGTCGAGGAGAAGGCCCTGGGGACGAGGTTGCGCAGGACACAACTCTTCTACGCTTATCTCAAAGGAAAGCTTATAGCAAGGGTGATGCTCCGTTGTTCCGGAAAGAAAAAAAAAATAGTGGGAAAGAGGCACCGATCGCGGTATCATATACGTTCTGACCACGGTTATGCATTCCGCTCTCGGAAGGATTGTGAATGACCAAGAACTTTCATCGCATTGCACAAAAAGTGTGTAAGCTTTGAATTGCGAACCGAAGGTACAGTGCAATGGATTATAGTGACCAATTTTTCGGGACCAACCTTTACTTGAAGTTGCCCGGTGGCGTTTTCGGTTTTCCATACATTTGTCTGGAATTTTTCCCCAGAGTTTTCACGCGGACTGAAAATTCCCGCGAAAACAATTACAGAGAAATATGTGGAAAAATTCGAAACGAAGTCAACCAAAACCGGTTTTGGTTGACTTCGTTGAAGTTCCGGCCCAATACAGCACTTCTTCAATCGTTTTTGGTTTCCCCCGACTCCCCCGACTTGTTTTGCCAACTCATGTTGTCAAGAGTTTCGAGGGAAAATGACGGCAAACGCAAAAACTCGGTGCCCGCTAAACAGATCCGCGGACTAGACGCTACCCATCGTTTTCAATCATTTCAACTAAGCTCGAAACTGCTGGTTGAAAAACTTGATCAACCAAACCAAGAAAAACCTCTCTCGCTCTAAAATATCGAGGGATGTATTCACTAAAAAGCTAAGAACGACAAGAAAGCCACTTCATTGATTAATTGTATGTAAATAAATCACTTTTCCTCTTGAAAAAATCCACTTTGGGACAAAAGGTCAGGCTTTCGCGTCCTTGTTCTAAAATTCCGCTATTCTGTATTACACCGTGTCATTCAGTCTGATAGATTGACATATAATAAATAATAATAAATAATAATAATAATCACTTTATTTAAGTCTCAGGTTATCTAGCCGAGCACGAGTGCTCTACTAATTGGGGAGACTACAAATCAACTGAAATCAGAACAAATCAAATCAAATCAAATGTTGGTTTTTGTGGAGAGGGGAAAACCGGAGAACCCGGAGAAAAACCTCTCGAAGCAGAGTAGAGAAACCAACAAACTCAGCCCACATATGACGCCGAGACCGGGAATCGAACCCGGGCCACATGGGTGGAAGGCGAGCGCTCTCACCACTGCGCCAACCCTGCTCCCCCAAATGTTAGCATTTGTTTTGCGAATGTTTAGCATTTGTTTTGGCGAGTCAAAAGTCAAAAGGTACGAAACTTCAGACAATACAAGTGAAATGTGCGCAAGTGCTTTGAAGAGTTTAGTGATGTATAGTTTTTTAGTTCGAGCCATTAGTGGATCCAGACTGAGAGGAATGAAGGGTCCCGTTATCAAAGATGGTTTTTGTTTTGTTTTGTTTTGTTTTTTGCCCTTTTGCGGTTTTTGGCGTTTACTCGATCTTGAGACAGCTTTATTATAACCCAAAGATCCGCCACTGTTAAAGCGCCCTGAGGGTTCTGCGTCATGGTTCTAGGCTCAGAAAAATTGTTTAGAGATACCGCTCCAAGTGTGTGTCTCTCTCCGGTATGGCTTTAAAAGGAAGACGATTGAAGGCATTAAACTTTGCAATTAAATATTTTTCTGAATTTCCTTGTCTTGAAAACATATTACAATGTCATCTGTTCAGAATAAGCGAATCATAGTTTTGCAAATGGCTTTTCGGACGCGTAAAGTTTTCGCTGCTTTTTGGAAACGCGTACGGGCCTCAGGTTTTTCTTTGAGGCATTTGGTCTGCGCATACCCAATTGCCTTGGTGCTCTAATAGAATCCGACTGAAAAAATAACTCAGCTGTGCGCAGCTGAGACATTTTGCACTTTTTCGCAACCAATTTAATCCGTCGAGCTAACTTTGACGTAATTTATATTCTGCATTAATTAATGTAGTACATTTTGCCTTCGAAGTAAAACAAGCCAGATATACCACTACGTATCGTTTTCAATTTTTATCCCCCTTTATTCTATTCTTGTTATTATCGCTGAGTCACTCTTACAGCATTCAATAAATTATTCATAAAAGGCAACACGTCTGTGGAAAGAATTTCCATTTAAAGTGTGTACTGTGCACGACGAAAGGCAGGTAAAAATAGAACTTCTGGTTTTAACTGACTCAACTCGCGTGCACATCATGATATTTCGCAATCAGAATCAGTTTAAGCCGAAAAGCGAGGGGGGGGGGGGTGTTTGCTCTCAGCTGATATTTTGCTTATCTATGTAGCCGATAACAGCGGCTTCCGATCCAACATAGATTTTCAGTTCATTTAAAAAGAGACCAGCACTTCTTTAAAATATTTTGACATTTGAAACTAAAGCAGAAAATGAATTATTCTGCTCATTATTTGTCTCATACTGATGGAAGGGGTACAGGACGCGTCAAATCCCCCTCGGTACTAACTACATATAAACAAGAAAAAGTATTTACATCTGCTTCGAGTGACCCGCCTTTCTCATCGTGGTCAAGGCCTTCCTTCACCTACCTCATTGTCTTCGTTTTGTTCCTCTTTTCGTGTATGTACAGGACAGGTATATAAGCCCCTATTATTCCCAGATTTTTCAGTCTATGAAGGCGCAAACAATCGATGAAAAAATACGGTCAAACTTCATCTTCACCTTTGTTAATCCAGTTAGTGGACTATTTTGTCAGTTGAGCGGTGTGCTGACACAAGTACTAGTATTTTGCGCCATATACTAGGTGGTAGTTCAACAAAATCTACCAAAGCATGGCAAGGAAATTCATTTTTGTAAGGCATTATCACCAGTGGACCTGTTTTTCTAAGGGAAATCCCGAATTGTGTATTCATTGACTTCACTATGAAAAAGTGGCAGTATCCTCCTACAAGCAAAAGCGACACGTGCCAGGTAACATTGTTCGAATTAAAACTTATTAAACTGTTTTAAATTAAAAGGTTAGATTCTTCTTTCTCAGCAGTGAACCAAAGTCTGAACGCCAACTAGAAACGAACCGTTTTTGTTTGTTGGTTTAATCTTGAAGCGTTTATTCGCATCTATTCGTGACCAGCCGCTAAGCATGGCCAAAGGCTTATATTCCGGTTATGAAGTTCAATGATATAATGATTTGTAAAATAAAAAAACCTCGTTTGCAAAGGCGGGAATTGCGTAATATAAAGGCTGGCACGGCGAGTCGGCGACTTGGTTTTGAATTTTGTTTTGTTTTGTTTTTTTTAATTGGAAAAATTTAGAGAAGCTGTTTGCGACTTCTACAGGAGTCTGAAGATTTTTTCTTACTATAGCTTTTCTTCTGGATCGTTTGGTTCCGTCCGAAATAGAGTAAGATTGCTGTGATACTGGTCGCGACTACTGCACTAGCACTAATTCCTAGCTGTTTTGTTTGTTGACGTGTAACTCGATGATTTTTACCGAAGGAGAATCACGAGAGACCGGCTTACGGTTTTTTCAAATCGACCAGAAAATTATCCAGGATGAAGGATTGAAATTGGTCCAAATTATCTATTAACGCCTCTTTGATGCACTTTAAAACTGTGCAATTTCATGCGCGTAAAGAAATACTGTTCTTCCCACGACAATTTGACCACACTTAAATCAGGTGGGCGCTAGAATTGTTTGACGCAATACTGTTTAATTTAGCAACAATTTTTTTTCTTCCGGTCACGTTTATTGATTCTATTTTTAGTAGGAGCAAAGTGAATTTCAAAGAAGAAATTTTCGATGCTTGGCTGAAAAAAGACCCGTCAGCTCGTTAACTGTATTTTTCAGGAATCTCATCAGAAATGTCGAGTGTCGAGTCGAGGCTGCACTCGGCGACCAATAACATACAAGTCGGCGGTTACGTCACCAGATGCAAATGAGTGGAGCGGCCATCTGCTGAAGTGTCTTATGTGGTTCTGCATATAACAATTTATATTCATACATTCCCTCAAAAGTTTATTTTGTTGTCCACGATTCGTGCAAATACCCTCTTTCCATGGCATGATTCTTCTGCTGAGACCGAGTGATGGCTCACAATCCTAGAGACCCGTATGGAATAGCGGGCTCCGCTCACTCATTGTCAACAGCGAGCGATGTTCCCGAACAGGTTAGTAGTTTAAACGGAATGATCGAGCGGGCTTATTCCCTTCAGCGCCTATTCATCACGACCATAGGCAAAACGAGAAGCGCTTGACGTTTACTTAGTTTATTATCTGCTTGGCGGACTTATAAACTTGGCGTTTCTCGTTTGATAATTTAGGGCTGGGATCGGCCGTACTCGCGAAGAATAGGAACATACATGTACAACGCAGGGGATGGTTTCCCGAAGGTATACATCTTCTATATTTAAGTCTTATACCTCGATAATAGGCTGAAATTGGGCCCATAGAAAATGTTATAATTTACCAGGATTATATCGGCCTGTGTCTAACGTATTTTTTCAGGTAAGTTTGTTTTAAAAGTAACGCGAGCTTGCCTGAATTTAGCAGTTCAGGTCAGCATACTTGCATATTAATACTGAAAAGAACACACTCTATAGCTTTTATAACAGTCAGATTTTGTGCGCTCTTGCATAATTATGCTCGCAGCAATCTGTTGTAGACAGGAATTAAAATCCTTTACCAATTTTCGGTGGTTTACATATATTTTTTTGTTGTTGCTGCAACAGAGCAGCACCGAACTTCAATGCGGTCTTTTTCCGAAATTGCGTGTTTACAGTCGAAGACATCTCATTGGCTTCCCTACGGCAAAATACTTCGACTTCCATTTCATCGCCGTTGAGGAAAATTGATTCTTACATATATATTTAAGCATTGGTAAAACAGCGTCAAGGCCCTAATCAGTGTGAGTTGAAGGCCGTTAGCTCCTTCAGCGTTGCTTGACGTTCGATGCATCCGTCATTTTTGCCAGATATTTACATGTAAGACTTAAGTCGTAGTCTTCTCCAGGCGACGAAATACTCTGTTGTATTGTTTTAAGAATACGGATCTGTTGTTTGGATCGATTCCTTAAAACCTTGTTGAACTGCGTTGATCTTTTTATTAGGGTTTGGGTTCGTGTGTTTTAGGTCGTATTTTTTCCTGTGAAAAAAAATTAATATCTTTGCATAATATTTTGTTTAATTTTCGTTTCTAAAGAGTGCTTTTTCGTGGCTTACTGACTTTTGGAGGAATTTTCAGTGAAGAATGTCAGCTGAACATTAAGCACAGGTCTGTGTGGTGTCAGTCACGGTACATTTAAGAAAGGAAAGACATGTACCACAAGGAAGCAAAAATTATATTTATTTACCAACTGATTATTGATAGAGCGAGCTATCATTGATTCCTCGCAAGAATAGTTTTACCATCAAGTGGAAAAGTTTGCCCTGGCTGTAACTAAATAGTACTCTTCTTGAACCTTATTTCATATTATAAACGAGGAGGAAAAAAAAAACTTTACTTTCAGTCTTTACTTTTCAGTTCTGAAGTCTGTTACGTTTCATTGACTTTCTGGTCTCAGTTTATTTTTGGCTGTTTTTTAATGACAATTAGAAGGATGTAAATTTAGCGAGAATGACCAGTTGCTGGAAATGTTGCAGTTCTTTGTGCCACTGTGAACACAGATTGAGAGATCAGTTACACTGTGGTTTTAATAGCTTTGTGGTTGGTTTTGCTCTTGAAAGTTAGGCAATCACCAAGTGAGAGTTGCCAGTTGCCAGTTGCCAGTGGCTGGTTTTGTGTTTTTACTCAAATCAGATATTTGTGTTAGTGTAGCATAGTTGATTCTGCCTTATTATCAGTTGTGTCATGAATGTCAGTTACTGTGGAATTTTAGTCTTTTCCCTTTCAGCATTGGGAGAGATTGCCTCAGCAAAAAAATTAACATCTATGTTCCCCTGTTTTCTAAACCCTCTAATTGTAGTTAAGTTGGGAGAATTTGTTTACAATCAACATCTATTGATCATTTCATTTTATTGATCTCCATATCGGATCGTAAATATCTGGAATATGTTACTTGTCACTAGTAAGGGAATTCTAGCCTGTTTCAATCACATCTCAATGTGCCAGAATTATTGAATGATTAATGATTGTTTAGAACTAATGTACTAGGTGGTACAGGTGATATATGCAAAAGTTTCAGTAACAGACATAATTTAAGTAATATAGAGCTGTTGTTCCAATCATTCTGTGTTTTTGTCACAAACTGATTTTACTTGAAATAGGGACTTTTTTGTTTGGCAGGACCAGTTTTGCTAATGATTACAGTTTGTTTCAATTGTTAGAATGAGTGCAAGTGTTTGAACAAGTTAACATCTGTTTTCTTTTCAACTTGACTTTTAAGCATTATTATTGATATTATTTTTGGCTGTAGGGCTAGCCATGTTGTATTTCCTTTTTTTTTCATCTGCAACTGAGCTTAAAATTAATACAATGCAGACGAAGTGTAAACTTGTTCAGTTTAAATCCAATTTGTGAATTGTTTGAAAAACAGTATTACATTGGCAACGTTGTGAATATTTCATCATGTCGTGTTCATTTCAGTTACTGAGGTCAGAGGTTGTTGAACCTTGAAAGTTATTTCATTTAGCAGCTCTTCTCTTTATAATGTCTAGATTCTCTGTTGATTTTATGATTAGGAGTTGATTGGTCCTCTCCCTTAGTGCTATAATAATTATTAGAAATGTATATCGACAGTGATTTGGTTATATGGAAGCAAAACAAAATCCATAACAACAAACATTATCTGCTAGTATGTAAAGTGATACTTGCGATAAACACAACTTGCTAACTGACAGATTGATTAGGAAAATTGTTTGAGTGAATATATCCAATGAAAGAGACTGCAGTCAATAGAATCTGTTGATCTGTTAGGTAGTTTACAAGGAACACTGCTGCAGAAGCTAATTTTGAGGTACAAACACAATGTTCTCTTTCTCCAAGAAGATTAAGGTGAATTTTATGTATGCTTATTTGCAGTATATAACTGTATTTCCATGAGGTTATGTTTTTTAGATTTTTTTGGCTTCCCTGATTTGCTGTAGTGCCAGATTTTAGTTTGTATGTTAGTGCTAGATGTATGCAATAAAGAGTTGAAGTCTGCATGCTGTTTTGAGAAATGAAAGGACCTGTTTTGAATTTGTTGCTGAAAACAGAGTTTTCTTTTTCATCCAGCTGGAGATTAACATTAGAGTAGGTAGTGCTGTTCATATGCGAGACATCTGTTTGAGCAAGTTATAATTTATTGTTTAGACAGGAACCATCTACATGACTGTAACCATGCACTCAAAACAAAATAATTTGTAAAGATTATGATTATTTAGCTTTAGAGCTTTGCATCACATGGAGAAAAGTGGTTAGCTAAACAACTAAAATAGCCTTACTGTGAAACACATGTTGACTGCCAATCTGTTTCTTGTGTTCATGTCGTGAGGTTGTTTAGATTCCTTTTGTTGCCTTTGTTTATTTCCGAAGTATGCCGCTCCGCACACGTAGGAATGTGATCCTTCTGCCATAATCTTATGTAGTTTTTCATAGTGTATGTCTTCAGCTAGTTTTTCATGACAATTCTTGTTGTGTTCTTTCATTGATTCCTTTGTATTAATGAACAAGGTTCATTGCAAAAGTACAATGAGAAATTCAAATGAAATTCTTTGTTGATGGATGATCTGATCACAGGTTTGCTGCTCTGGACCTTGGGAAATTTCTGGTGTTCACATTATCATATATTTCAGCTTGTAGAACATTCTGGTTTATAAACTGTTTCATTGAGAAATGAGTGCTTAGTTCTGTTGGTTTTGCCTGTGAAGTCCACTGAACCATTAAGAAGTCAACAAGACAGATTTGGTGGAATTTGGGTGGCTCTTGTCCCCTGTAACTATGAGTGCTTCAAATACGCTTGCTGTTCCTAAAATTGTAAGTGATTTCTATTACTTATGTGCAATCTAAGTGATAGTTTGCCGGAAATGTGTTTTTGACTGCTTGTTAGACATTGAAAAGTGGACTTACAGTTTCATTGCAGTAGGGGAAAGGCTAGATTTCCATTTGAACAGATTATTTGCACATTTTATATTGAACTCAAGGCTACTACCAAGGTTTAACATATATTGTAATTGCCTGTAAGTTGTTATTTCTCCATTACTTATGTCAATTTGCAGTGGTTGGTACAGTGTAGCAGTTCTGTAAAATAATGGTAGTGATATGTTCGTGAATGCAATAATTTGGGAAATTCAAAGCAAGTGATTTCTGTAATAGGAAAGTCAACGAAAACACAGACTGTCTTGTACAGTGTGTTATACATGTTGTGTTAGGTTACATGTATGTCAAAGACTTTGATGTACAAAGCACACAAAAAATGATTATGGAGCAAGGCTAACGAAATTCATGTTGCACATGATTTGCAAATGAAGTGGCAAGCTACATGTAGTGCGAACTTTTGTATGATCACAGGAGTACATTGCACTGGTTGAAACGGCTTGCCTCGTCCATATTGAAAAGTGGAGGAAGGGTAGAATACATTTGGCTTAGTACCTTAAAATTCAGTGTTTAGTATCAGTTGAAGAAGAACAAGATAAAAAAATTAGGTCTTGCATGGGCATTGTTAAAAAAAAGTTATGTGAGTAAATGTCACTCACACCTTAACATAATGTTTCCATTTGGGGCAGTTGTTCTGTCAGTCGTTTCAAGCACATTGTATCGTTATTCTTAGTACTCTTTTTTTGACTGGTAGAATTATAATTTCTGTTTAAATATTTTTAGTACTTTAACTTCAGACAGATTATGGCCATTAAAACTCGTTTGGAGTTGTCTAGTAAGTTTAAGAGGAGGTCTGGTCTGCAGTGTGATTGCTAAAAGCATGGTAAAGCATGTAGCAGTTTCTCATAAAGTACATCAGTGAGTTAAAGGAGTTGCAACTTCTTTATAATTGTCTTGCCATGGTTGTAAATTCTGACTGAGTTTTGTTATGAATGTTTTATGTAAGTTTTGCTGGCAGGTGCCTGCTTAAAGATCCATTTCTTGCATAATTATTAGTTTTAATATCACTATAATGTTTTGTTAGTGTTACTCAAGATATCTGTGTAGGTGTACTTTCTCATTGATACATTAGTTTGTTGCTGGTTTTATTAACGATGTGATGCTTGGTCCAAGATTGAAGTTCAACAGCTGCTGTGTTTTCAGCCCCAATAACTTCACTGCTTAACTGTTGCTTGGAAGTCTTGCTTGCTGTTGCCATACATATTTAATAAGAATTTTCTGGTGGCTTTTGAATGTTTAAATTACAGGCCTCATCCAAATTCTTTCTGTATTTCCATCTCCACTTGTTAGCACCTTGTATTATTTTTAATTATGTTGTAAATTTTAAACTTTCCTTTATTTGCAGCCTTTCATAATGTAAGAGTGACTGTCGTTAAATTTGTGATATTGGAATTGTAAATGATTATCTAAAAGGAGCTGACTTTGATGTACATGCCAGTTGAACCAATCATAAGCATTGATGTCTGTGTAAATTATAAACAGAATTGGTAAACTGTATGTGCTGCAATGCCGTAGGTTCAATTGACATGCAGTGAAATGCTCCCATGGTGTTAGAAATAGTGACTTTCCTACATTGCATTCTGTATACCACCGAGTGTTATTGAGCCACTGTTTACAACAGAAGGTTTGATAGAATTATCAAACAAGATTGGCATCAACGTTACAGAGAGTTTCGTCACTGCAAGTTACAAATACATGTTTCTCTGAGTGTACTACCATTTGCAAGCCAAGACCTGTGATAAGGTCCCTCGCACTATTTGTTCTTTTGCTGAGCTTGTATCTTGTTTATTGCTAATGGTAAGTTGTTTTGTTCCTTCAAAATGAAACAAATATGGAACAATTAGACTTGTTGTATTTAGTATGTAAATACAAAGCTACAAATTGTTGCTCAGTAGATGTTGAGGCATTTTTACATGTCATAGTGTTTTTATATGTTGTTTTTGTTGTTGTGATAATGTATACCTTTTCAATGTGTGGCAGAATAATGCAGTTGATAATAATATCAAGCAACATTAATTTTTTTATTTTGGGGGCACTTTGCATTGACATGTGTGTTCAGTGAAGCATGAATTAACATACCAGTGTGAAATTGTTGTGAAAGCAGGTATGTTACCTGCTTTTGTATTTTGCATAAACTATAGTATTTTATGTCAGGTGTGTGTACTAGTGGGAAAATATTAAGCTCTAAGTGAGATTAAAGATTTCATCTGCTGACTCAAAAGACCATAATGCAGCTGTATTGTACAAAACACCACAAGAGAGCATAGTCCTTTTTTTTTTTGCCACATTCAGGAGTAGCTTTTGTTTTTATTTGGAAGTGAATTTCATGTGAAATTACTGTGTTAATCAAATTATATTGGGTCTTCTTTAAATCCACAATTAAGATTTTAAGTAGCTCTGTTCAACTCTCAATCACAGTGTGAAAATTCTATTCAAACATGAACAATAAGAGGTCACAACATGCTGTTTTTTTTAAAGAAGGCAATAAGCATGACCAAGTTTTGTACATTGTGTGGTGTCGTGTAGGTTTGAGCATCCTAGCATGTATAGCATTTTAACATCACTGTACATAATATTGAGGAGCTTAAGCAAGAGCAATGACGACGGCTACGACAACGTCATCTGAAAACATAACTTGGCGTTATTGCAATCACTTTGCGGTTATTCCAACTCGTTCCGCATATAAAATAATTTCTAACTGTCCAGGAACAGGATTGGTATGAACGCCGTTAAAGTTAAGACAAAGAATGGAAAATTCATCGTCTTGCACTCACGTCCTACACAAGACTTCAA
>BLFK01000235.1:343424-352717 GCA_014634185.1 Astreopora myriophthalma | reverse complement strand
CCCCCCCCCCCCCCCAAAAAAAAAAAAGTCAAACACGAAAACATAACTCTAGCCGCCTATGGCTAGAGTAATGACAACAATAGCAACAATATAATAGCGATAACAATGGCATGTTTATTCACACCTCTCAAAGATAACTGAATTACAGGTGGGGTCAGTGAAAATGACAGCAATAAAAGAATTAATTATTGCAAATAATGGTAATAATAAAATACTTCAACTTGGCCTACATAGGAACTGCCTCAATAGGGTATTTACAGGTTGGCTTTAAAGGAGTGCGCTCAACCAGAATGGATTGCAGGCAAAGCTGCCACATTCAGCATTTTCTCTATTACAGAAAAGGGCAACCATGCTTATTTTTGTTTGTTACGTTTATTGAATCAGAGCTGCTTTCGTCCATCTTTGCTCTGGAATATTTGCACGTTTCTGACAGGTCATCATTTGAGGAGCAGAAACGAGTTCATGGATAATAACAAGATTTGCTGCAAAGCACTGTGGTTGAGGGCGTTCCTTTAAGGAGATGCCCTGGCCATTCTTAAGTGATATTGACGGCTCTTTAGAACTACTACTCTATTCTTAACTAGGTTAAACAAATGATTATCTTGCTTAAGGTTCCTAATTAGATTGATATATGGTATTTTGCTTTCCTTCTGCTAACAAGAGTTGTCATGCCAAACTTACTTAGGTCCTTGTCATAAGAGAGACCAGGATATAATTTATTATCACTGTTGTTTTCAGATGCACTGTACTAACAGTGTAACTGGCTCAGGTATACGTCAATTTAGGTCTCTTATTTTTCCTCGTTTTTTTTCATGTTTGACCTTCCCCTTCCAAAGTTGTTGTTTCTTTGTGTTCAAGCCTGAGCTGTTATTGGCTCAAGTCTGCAACTTCACGACTGATATGAAAATTTCAGCATTACTCACTAAAAGCAATATAGTGGACTATTGAACCTTCAAGGGAAATAGGAAGTGGATCGAGTTATCGGTAGTTGAGAGGAAAATGACTGGAAAGAAAGGTGTTTTTTTTTTCTGTTTGAAAAGTGTATAATGATTATAAATTTGTAGCAAATTGAATTTTGAAAACCTGAGTAAAAAAATGATAGTTCTGAACTATGAATTAGATTGTAATGCAAGGTGAAACAAAAATTAAGCAAAGTAGCAGGAGACGACTAGGTACTTTGGACTTCGCAGGTTCCAGAGAGAACAATGTCAGGCTACTACTTCAGACTTGATGGACTGGCGTCGGTTGTTCAACAGGTGGATAACGCTATCCACTGGATAAATCGCTATCCAGCAGATAAGTACCAGCAAAACCCATTGACGCATCCAGTGCATAGTGATTTATCCAGTGGATGGCGCTATCCACCTTTCAAACAACTGGGCCCTGCAAGTTAGAGCAAAAGTGTGTTTTGTGTAAAGACAAATAATACATGACTGCTTCAAAATAAATTCAGGGTTTTGGGCAGTGTTTTCACATCTCACATCTTGACAAACAAGCTTCAAGTTATCAATGGTGCAATTAGAATTATTCAAGATTTATGTGAAGGGAAACAAATATTGGTTCAATTTAGGGGGAGGTTCAAGTTATCAAGGTTAAAAGTACTGTAAATGCATCGTAGAAGTACGGGGGAAATCGGTTTCTCTTGTTTTGAGTTAGCGAGGGTTCAAGTTAGTGAGGATTGAAGTTATCGGGAGGCGACTATATTTTAATCTTGATTCCAAGCTCACTAAAGATGATTATTTTAGTTATCGGGGATACGTTGAAGGTTAAAGTCGGGTGAATATCAGGTCAAAATGAAATCAACCTAGTTTGATTTCTAATTTCTTTCTTTGTGTCCCATACCAGACAAAAGAAATTTCAAATCAAACTAGGTTAAAGTGATTTTGACCTGAATTCATTTAACCTACGACAGAAAGATAGCATTATACCACAAATACTTTGTCTACTGTGGGATGAAATATATGATGAAAATTAAGGTGAGAATAAGGTCAGAAAGTGTGAGGATCACTTCTTCAATTCATTTCTAACCCGCACTTCACAATAATTATTTCATTCATTAATAATTTTATTAGTCAAGAGCATTTTTTAGTATTACTGTACCATTCAGTGCACTTGGTTTCATGTACGCTGACAGACTCGACAATTCTTTTTAGAGTCTATATCATTCTTATTTTTGTACTTAACAGGTATAAATTATTCAGTTATCATGAGTAAGCTTTGCCCATTTATCTGAGCAGTCCTTTATTGATCAGACAGTGAAAGGGTGCTTGCTATCACTTTCTCAACTTGTTCCGTTTGCATGTGCTGAGGCATTAAAATTGTTTAGACTATATTGCTTTTGAAGCCCCATTTTTCCTGAATATTTATCTAGAACGGTAAAACACATTTCATTTGAATGTTATTGGGTTAAATTCTGTAATTTTTACTACAATTTTCAAATGTTTCAAGTTGAAAAATAATCAGATATTGTTTACCTGTGCAGACATACTCATTTGGAGATTGAAGTGTTAACAGTAATTTTTGTTACAAGCTGACATTGTGCAAAGTTAGGATGTGCAAGTTTCCAAGATGTATAATACTGGTCTTGGCAATTGCAAAACAAATTCCCTGGAAAGCTTTTTAAGTATTCATGAAGTATTCAAGTATTATTAAGGTTGTAAATTGTCCTGTGTTGTTTTTTCTTACTGTAGTTTGTCCCATATCTTTCAGTTAAAAAATAATGCTACATTACTGTCCGTGGAAGAATCCATTCCCCCCTAGATCAAGGGAAGAAACGTTCTAATACTTTTTTTCTTTTCATAGTTACATGCAGTTACTGTTTACTGTGTTGTGCATAAAGTCAGAAGTTTTGCTTCAGTTTGGTTTTTGCTAATCTTGAAAGCGCTTTGTAACTTTGGTATTGTAACATAATTATCCTAAAAGGCCTCTTTCCATTCAATTGCTTTTAAACATTTATTAGTTACACATTAATTCCAAACATACCTCAAATAGGTGATCTCAAAGCAAGGTGATAATCAATAATTCATGCTGAAGATTTCTTGATTACAAGTCTTTTAGCGGCATATTTTTTCTGGAACAGTATCTCTTTAAACCCATTTACCGGTAAAAGCTCTCTTATAATGTTAAAATGCTACTTCATGAAAATTGTTTTCTAGAACAACATAGAAAAAGATACTAATTTTCTTTACATATTAAATTTGTGGTGACTCACTGATCTGATTGTAGGGAATGCATTTTTTTAGTTACACGCTGGTTTTTGTTTTTTTATTATCAATGAGAGCAAATTGTGTGTTCCAGGAATACATCGCAAAATGTATTACCACTTTGTCGAGAGTTTGCACTGTTGAATACAGTACCTTCTTTTCAGTGCTAACTCTGTATTTCTGCCAATTTAAGCCAGTTGTGGGAATGTAAAAAGTGACTAAATAGGACTTATTATTTTGTCAATTGGAGATGTCTATTCTGTGAGAGGTGAACATATTCGCATATTGAATGAAGTTAGGTGGGAAGTAGCATTGCAAACAGTCATCTTTTGCATGTGATCATGCTTGTGTGGTCGTAGAGAGGACTGTCATTTTTCAGGGGAAGGATTTAACCATTTGTATTGTTTGGTGTGTATGTTGAGTCATTCATCAGAAACCAATATGTTACTTCATGACTGGGTGAGTCTTGTTGCGATCTGATTATAAAAGCTTGTGTGCACTGTGGATTTCAGTCATCTCGCTCCATGCTCCGCACAAAGCTCTGTTGGCGTAGAGATTAGAAAAATATCTATGTGAAGTAACCCTATACAAAAGTAGTTCTGTGAGCTGCTGTTATTACGACAGACAATAAATACACTATATATTATCATTGTGAAAATGTGTTTGAGAAAACATGGAATTCAGCAGAGTTTTCTGATGGCAAAGATTGATATCATCGTGTTTTAATAATTAAATGTGGGAAGGCAATGTCATGTTTTTTGTACATGCATACATGTATAATTTTTTGTAGCCAAAGGAATGTGTGAAATAATGTGTCAATAAATGCACTGTACATGCTTTTGGCTATTTTGTCATTCTTTATTTTTTTAGGTGTCCTGTTCTTAGCTCAATGGAAAGGAAAAGTTTAATCCTCATGATACATTACTCAAGTGTCAAGTTTTAGAGTTAAAATGAATCTTGCGCAAGTTGAAACTGATGGGATTTCTTATTGTCATGTTTAATACCAGCGTTATCAGAGATTTCTGTCTTGGCTCATACCAAAAAGACTTCTCTTGGCACTAACTATGAAGACAGCGTAAATGTTATTTTGTGCAACATCAGCCAAGTAAACTTGTTTTTTCTTGGATTTTTCCTTTTCCCAGATATGCCATTTGAAGCCTTCAGTAACCTAATAGTGCTTTTGTAAAAGATGATGTGTTGTAACTTTTTGTACTAGGAATGTCCAACATTTCATGTTTACTTTCTGTGGAATAATTAGTTTCTCTGTGTGTGATTGTTTAGTATCACACGGAGGAAGGTTATAAATTATTGCTAGTGTTTGTCAGCTTTGTGTAAAAGACAGACACAAATTTCACATGCTTGAGGCTGATCTTTTTTGAAGGTCCAACCGTACTTTAAGGAGATTTCTGTTTTTGCCTAAAAAGTGGTAAAGGGCTATGACTTCCAGTGTACATAATGCTGCAACACCAGGCAGGAAGACGAGACTCACTGCTCATAGAACAACTCATGGCCAGTGAAAAAATGTAAATGTAGCAATCTTAGGAACTATTGACGTACTTGAAAATTTTTTTTCCCTGCCAGTTGTCTCTGTTCAAACACATTTAATGATATAAGAATGTAATAAAAAATACCTGGTTCTCATTCCACTGTTATTTTTTTCAATGATTCAATATTTAATGTTATGTAATTTTGCTTCCTTGAAAGGGAAAGATATATACATCATGAATTTTGCATCTTGTAACATGGTTTTTGAATGTAATTTTTTTTGAACAAGTTGTAATTTTTTTTGTCGTACATCTTACTATTCCATACAAGCATCTCCATGCCTAAAATTAATTTGGTAACAACTTGCATGGCTGGCACTTTTCTCTTCATGCCTGCATGACTAATACCCACAACATCCCTTACACTTCATGTTTGTTTAGTTTGTTTGAAGTGATGTACTCAGTTTTTTTAGTTAGTTTGTCTTTTAAACTCTAAACCCATGGATAATAATTATTGCCTTTCATGCAAAATGAAGTACCGAAGGAAAACTATTCTTTAAGATAATTAAGGTGTATTCTTGTTGTAATTGATAAAGTGTTCTGTGAAGTTTACATGTGCTCCTGACCTGATACTCAGTGTACATCCTCTTTTGATAAATGTCTTAAGTTATCTTGTTTCATATGTTCATGAGTGTGGTAAATCATTAGTGACTGTATAATGCAATATTTCTACCTTAGTGAGATGTTTTTTCTAAACCCTCTCTCTCTGACCAGCTCTATAGATGCAAGGAATATCTGATTATTTATTAATTGCAAGATTGTGAAATGTTATCAGATTTCCAATGAGGAAAGGATGAAGAACTTAACAAACTAGGACTAATTTGATACAAGCAACAAGGAAGTGTCATGAAATTGTTGGTGTGAGTTGCTTGAGACATCTCCATGTTACATATAACTCTTGTCTTCTTACAGGACATTGAAAACCCTTACCGGACATCCGACACCAGTAGCCTAGAATCTGAGGAGAGGGAGAACACTAGACGAGACTTACAAAGGAGAGCGTTAGATGCGTTGGAAGCTGCACGAGTAAGTTTAAAGAGCCTGGAAAATTGTTTTGATTGTGACATCTGAATCTGCCTGGGTAACCATCAATCATTTATCAATAATATGGCTTGAGAAGGTTGCAGTGTGACAAGTTTGTAAGTAATATATCAAACATGGGGAAGAGTGTTTCATCAGATATCCAAACTCCGAGAGGCGATTGGAAAAACGAGGCCAAAGGTCGAGTTTTTTTAACTGAATTCGAGGTATTTGGATATCTGATGAAACACTCTTTTGAGTGTTTAATATCGCTTCTCAAAGGAATCAGTATTTTAAGAGAAATTTAAGTTTAAAGTTGCCGAAATTTTATGCTAATTAAGTTCACATATCGAAACTTCCTTCAAGGTCGTGATGTCTTTTGTTTGGGGCTCATTAATTATTAATGAGTTTGAGAAGTGCTTCTGAAGTGCTACTATGACCAAAAAATCAATTCTTATTTTTCTTTGCATTTCAAAACTATGTTAACTTAACTCTAAGTTAACTCTTTTAAGCAAACAAATAATACTTTCAAAATGTGAAGGAAAAGAAGTGATTTTTAGATCATAGTAGCACTTTAACGTTAATTGATTTTGTAGTCAAAGCAAGTGGCATTTGCTGTGAGAACAAACATCCCTTATGATGGAGGTGCTGATGATGATTCACCAGTGCATGGTGCTGCACTGTCATTTGATGCCAAAGACTTTCTTCATGTCAAAGAGGTACACTTATGACCAGAAATGCAAGTAATTAGATGCACATGCTTGGTTTTGATATCCATCACAAAGTGTCCTGTTAAGTCTAAGCATCTAGTGGCTATTTCTAACAATAAAGTTGGGGTTACCATGGGGGTTATTTTTAGGTGTGGGTAAGTGCAACTGTTTATGCTTACTTGAAAATCACAGTTGTGGAGACACACTTTGTTACGTTTTATTGCCCGTCTTTCTGGACACAAGTGATGTTGAAGTTGAGGAGAAGGGCAAGGGGACACTTCGTGATGCATACTAAAATCAGCTTGCATCTCATAACTTTCATTTTTGGATGTATCTGGGGAGGTAATAACTACATTTACACTGTACATGTACATGCTCCATTATTGTTAGATTCCCTTAACGGTAAGGCCTTCACAAAGCGTCAAGTTGTGCTGTTAATGCTTTTAGAGTTGCTCTGTAACCGCTCCAAACTCTTAAAAAAAGAGCATTCTTTTCTTCAACAAAACCCATGTGGAACTGAAGAATGACTCTCAGGCAAATTGCCCGAGGAATGAATTACACAATCCTCCAGCTGGTCGCCCTTCTCGATAATCAAATGCCTGCCCAGGCAGGCTTCCTAGCTCTTGCATAAAATTCTCCACCATACAGAGCCAAACTCCGATCGAGTGCGCGGGCTTTGGGGTATCAAGCTGGTTCATGCAGGAGTTTTAGCTGTCTGAGCTGTACAGTAGCCAAAGTGTGTACTTGTGTATGTAAGGTTGCTACTGGCCAACAGATTTGTCATCAACAATTTAAGTTGAGCTCAAATTAGGTCGCATTGCTGACAGCCAGGGGTAAGTTACACGTACGCTTTGCACGACAAGAACACGTTACAGGCGTTCTTTTGTTTGCCAATGTTGTTTTTCTACTGACAATGGTGTTGGTACAATGCTGTTGCTCTGTTTTGGGGGAAACTCTTGTCTAAAAGACAGTGTAATTATTTATTATGGTATACCGCACAATCCTGTGTGCTCATTGACAATTTGAGCTTCCCATGACAAGTAACTGTGGTGGTGTTAATTTTGTCCTGGTTTAAAATTTTCTAAACCAGTGAAACTTTTATTTTCCATTGTCTTACATGCACTACCATAATCTGGAACATTGGTATGAAGCTAGTTGAAAAAAATTAAAACCAAGGATGAATTTGACCAATCACATAAACATCTCTGCAGAAATCACCGCTGAACACGGTCTCAAGCAGGCCCACTTGCAGAGTTGTCAAAAAGCACCCGTAACCAGTGATGATGAACTTTATTCATGTGTCAATGTATTTAGCTAACGCTAATTGGGGACACAACATAAAGATAAAATAAATAATGAATACTATGATAGATAATAGATAAGAAATAAGCTATATATTATATATACATTAACGATATGCTTAAAATGGCTTGCTGCTTTTGTAGTTTTGTTCCTAGAATTTGCCAGTAAAAACTTAAAAGAGAAAAGGAGGGGAGGAAAAATGTGTTATCTTTGGAAACTAAGAATGGCAAAGTTATAGTTTGGAACTATCAAAATGAAACGAAAGCACAGCACAACGTGACTCGAAAGCATTGAACATTTAGTTCTCAATTTGGAAACTTTGTACCTTAATGTGCATTGTGTGTGTGGGGTCCTAGGAACCAGTGAGTGGTCACGTGATCCGTGTCGTTGTGTTGTTGTTGAGTTAGTCCGAACCATGTGGCGGTTGACTCGTTCTGTCGTTGTGTTCCGAGAGAGTATTTGAGCTGTGTTTAGTCGCTCGATACACTACAGTGTGTAACCCAGTACACCCTGGCCCAGCTTGACTTGTAAGTTGTTTACATTTTCTTCCCTGCGTGGATTCAATACAGCTGAAAATGTCATGGCTGTGGAAAGTAGTAAATAATTATTTCTTTTCCTTCACAAGAACTATTCATTATTTAAAGAATAATCGTAGAGTAAATGCTTGACAACTTTTGAAGGGAATGACCCATGGGGCTTCTATAAAATTATTCAGTTGTACATGTTGTATGTTTAATTAGCTTTAGTTTTTTTTTTTTTTGAAATTTTTCTTGAATTCACAATGCCTTGATTCTCGTGCAAAATTAAGCCAAGTTTCCATGTGATTGCAGTAATAGGAATGATCACAGCACAGCGATTGCAAAGATACTAATTTTCTGTCTCTGTTATCACAGTCACAATGATCGCAGTGATTGCTGAGTGTATGGATAGTTGCGATTGTCGTGCTGCCGTCATTGCGATCGTTGTGAACATATGGAAACCAGGCCTCAAGAGCGGTTCTCCGTGAATATCACCTGGAAGTGTGCAATACAAAAAAATCTAAAATTCCCAAACTTTGCCAGAAAAAAGGTCTAGATAAACTACTTCTAAAAAAAATAGTTCAGGTTTAATGGTTTTTGTATTTTGCGCAGATGGCAGCAAAGTTTATTTGGAGGTTCTGGGTTGAGCTTTCACGAGGTTAAAACAACACATCACTCACTTGAACGTTGCTTTGAAATAAATGAAAACTTTAATCAATCCAGCGTCTATCAAAATGAAAAGAACACATGTTTGATATCAAAATTGTTCAATCACATCTGAAATTAAATATTCTGTGGATTTTTGATTATTTACCACATGCAAGTGACTTATGGAAAAATACAGCGAGCAAAATTGCACCTTGGTACATAGCATATTGCTATTTAAAGCTTACCCAGCAAAAAAGCAACGTTTCTACTTGAAATATATGCCCCCCAAAAATTGGGCTAGTCAAACCACGAAATTTTAGAACAACCTAAACAAGTGACACAAAGGTC
>BLFK01000235.1:305924-338424 GCA_014634185.1 Astreopora myriophthalma | reverse complement strand
TTTTTAGTTCATCTTTAATCAGCGCAAAGATATCATCATTGCGAGGGCTTGGTGAGAACCTATTTTGTCGGTTACAAGATTGCACCCTGTCAGAAGCCCGACTAAGGAGTTCAATTTTGATCTGTTGTAAGAAGCACATTCACAATGAGTCAGTCAGTGGACATGATATGTTGGTATCACTCATGTTCCCTTCTTGTTTGTTTCACAGATCTGGTAATGTTTTTCAGTTTGGCGACATTTTGAACCAGGCTCAGTCACCCACAAACATGTCACCCTCGAGGCAGTTGTACACATCAGGACAGAGTTAGTGGTTATTTCATTTCCATAAGAATAATATTACATTCTCACCCACTGAATGCCATTTGTCTGCCTCACGACAATGCAACAGCACATTATTGACATTTCTAGCCACATCACAACGAAAACAGAATTGGAGTCAACAACAGGAAAAAGCTACCCAAACGTTGATACACTTCTATACATTTTAGGCAAGAACTCCCTAAGGGGTGGGAGGGTAGGAAAACTGTTGCAGTGTCTGGCAAGAGAAGAAAAACTGAATCACGTGACCAAGCGTGAAACTGACATCCTGACTTGTATCCAGGCCCCAGTTGTTTGAAAGGTGGATAACGCTATCCACCAGATAAGTACTAGCAAATTCAATTGACTTATCCAATGGATAGCACTATCCACCCTTCGAACAACTGGGGCCAGGTCTCCCATTCAGTGTGAGAGAAGCTCGTTTCCTGCCTCTTTCGCAAGCTCAGCCGGCAGAAAAAACATTTTATTTTGTCTGAACTCTGTGCCTCCTGGGGTTTAAATGCACAATGGGTCATCTGGGGTTTCCTCCCTCAGCTGGCCATTTTTATTGCCTTTATTCATTAAGTAAAGAAAAATAATAATTGCAGCTGGGTGAAGTTAAGACACTGTTACTGTGTAATGTTTTATGTAACTTGTGTGGCAACGTTTCCCGCAGCACCATTGCAAGACGAGACATTGCCTAGTGTAACATACCTTGCAAAGGGGCAAATCATTGCAAGACAAGTCACACCAAATGTTGAACTTGATTCTACTTTCAGCAGTAGTTTCTGCAACTTGTCTCAATGATTTTTGGCTGTTGCAAGGTAAGTTATGCTCACCAATTTTTCTTGCAACTTGTTTTACAATGGCATTGTGACACAAGTTGCATCAAACCTTGCCATGTAACAGCACCATTATGTTCACAGCCAGACAGTGCACTCATTGCACACCCTTTGTTGTATTACTAGCATGAAAACTTTTACAGGACAATTACGAGTACAAACTGAACTGTCCAATGCAATGCACATGGCCACCGCCTCCTTTCTTGGGGTGGTCCCACATTCGGTGAGGGCCCCACGTATTTAGAGGGGACTCCACACGTCTAAACATTATTACAACTTACACCCTTGGTGAAGTACCTGTGTCACTACACCAGTACCTGTCTATTTCGTCTTCTTTGGATTTGTAGTACGTAAGAATATGGTCCAACCTCAAGACCTGATGATCCAAATATAAAGCCATTATACATGTAGACTTTCACATGTAGCTTCAGAAATCAGTGGCTACTTTGTAAGCCACTTTTATACCCAGCAGAATTCACAAGGACAATGATAATACCTTTGTTAAAGTAAAAGACCTTAGTGACAAAAAGCTGTACCTGTTGATTCCACTATCAACTTGATTTAACTCAACAATTTTAATGACTGTCATTCCAGAACTACCGATTACAAATCTGTTGCCCCGATCGACAACTTCAGTTCAATCCAAAAAAACAACAACAACAACAACAACACTCGGGTGGCATGGGTAAAAGGTTCATTACATATTCAGTCTTCTGCGTGATGTCACGCAACTTAGAAAAAAACGGTATCAACAGTACCTACATGTATGATTGTGCCATCACTTACATGTAGGGTTTTTTTCTCCTGTTTAATTATTTATTCATTGTTTTGAATGACAGTTGATAATGAGAATGGTTTGGAGTACAATAATGAGCCGAGCCCTGCAAGTCCAACAGGGAGATCATTGCCGCGATCTTCATCGGGAACGACAGTGTCCTCACAAGGAACCCAGGGTGGAAAATCGAAAAAGCCATTCTTCAAAAAGGTTTTTCTTTCTGTTACTGCATTGCAATCAGCAGTGTAGCTTTATTTAACCTTTTCACTCCCAAGAGGTGCCCCATTCATGAGTAAAATAAAGTGGCATTAACCAGGGTAAAGTCCATACACTCACTCACATGGCCCTTCCATTCCTTTTTATTAAGTTGTAAATGCGTGCATGCGCTATGAACGACTGGTCGCTGTCTGCTGGAGAGTGGAGGAGTTTTGGTGTAAACTCCTTGGGTGACCTGGCCATTTTAGCGATTTGTATGAGCACCGCACATGTTATCTGTTTTGCTCAAACGGAATCTTTTTCATGTTCTATCAGTTTAGAATGTTAAAAGTAATCGATGCTTTATTAGATTTATTTTACATTTTCTGATTGTTTTGTTTTTCTTTTTGGTTATTACCCTGTTATCTGACAGTTAAAATATTAGTCATGTTTCTGCTATCACATAGTTTTGACATGTGTCGTTCTAAGCTAGACGGTTAAGAACATCTTGATTTCTGAGCTAACAGTCAAAATTTCAGTGAATTCTCAGCTATCAGGCATTACGAACCTCTTATCTACTATAACACCACATTCACAACTTGGCTCGTAGAACCCTTTGATTACCCCTACTGATGTTTGATGATCTCTTTAGCAACAAGAGCAGTTTTCCCCATATGATGTTGTTCCATCAATGAGACCTATTGTGTTGCTTGGACCTTCCTTGAAAGGTTATGAGGTATGAGATGTTTGTTTGTTCATTTATTGAAACCGCTTGCAGCCAAATAGCTGAATTACTGGTTTAGTCAGCTTGTGGAAATACAATTAATTTTGCATATACACAGGCAACAACAAGAGTGCAAACAGAACTAGGTATACACTCTATTATGAGCCTTGAGTGGTTCGTAGTTACATTTAACTTGTCTCAATGTCACTGCATATACTAATTAAAAGCAAAATGTGGGTACACGTAATTGCAGTTTCAGCTTTTACAGAGAATCTTCCTGAGCTACAGTGACTACATTTATTCGCTCTTTTTTGGCAGGTCACAGACATGATGCAGAAAGCTTTGTATGATTATATGAAACACAAATTTTCAGGAAGGTTAGTCCTCTAAAATAGTATTTCTGTGATTGTTGTTCTTCTGCATTGCTTACAAAGTGCATGTTACGATTTTACTAGGATTTCAGTGCACCAGGCCCATCTCATGTAAGAAAATCGTGCTTGCTGACACGCTACTGGCGCAAGAAATTGTGCGCTGTGGGTGTTTAATGCAATACTAAGGAATCACCTTAATTGACCAATGGAAGTGCACTCTTTACTTAAGTTAGTATAAGATGTACATGGAAAATTCTACAAGAGCAGCAACACACTTTGTTTCCCTTACTTAATAGAAAGATAGACAACACAGTTTTTAGGATTAGGGTGAGGTGTTTGTTATTGTTTGTTTGTTTGTTTGTTTGTTTGTTCATTTGTCCATTCATGTGTGTTCATTACTTGTGCTGTTGGACCACAAGTTCATAATCCAGCTGAATCTTTTTTCTTTTTCCTTGAACACCATTAATGTTTGGCAACACTGACAAAAAACGTGCTGGCTCTTTAAGGGCACAAGTGAAGGCTAACATACAGTCAACCATTGTAAAGTACTGTACCAGTGTATTCAGTGCTAACTTAACCAATACACTATGGGGACTTCAAGGACGTGTTTTTAAAAGGAGTAGCCTCACACAATTATTTTAGCTTTTAAGACTAGAAAATGTCTTCAAATCAATGGAAACCAAAAGAGATTATGAGTACACTGTAGCTGCAGCGAAGGATGACCAGGATAGAAATTGGCCATTTTTTTTTTTTTAAGTTTGGACACAGTGGCTTCAGAAACTCATGAAAGTCATCCAAAAAATTAACATGGATATCTGCTCCAGCTAAACTACCGGTACTCACTTCAGCCTGTTTTTCAAAGCAAGTTCAGACATTTTGTGATGTAATGTAATGACTGTTTATTCACAAATCCACGGGAAAGTGAAAAGGAGATAAAGGAGGTTATCCCTATCAAGTTTATCTCCTGATAATAAAATAAATTAAAAACATTAATAATTATTTACAACTGGTAAATAATTAATATAATTCTATTAATAATTATAATAATTGAAGGGCTCCGGGAAAAAACGTCCTAACTGACTTTTGCTTGATTTTTAGGTCATTTCTCAAAATCGCGGCCAATTTCCACCCCGAACCAAGTGCACTAAAATTACGGGGTGAACATCCCCATGCTATATGCCAAAAATTGGGGCAATCCAATGAAAAGCTGCTATTCCTGCTATTCTGCCCCCACCCCCCTCCCCCCTTCCCCAGGGTCCAGGAAAAAAAAAATTTCCTTCGTTATTTTGTTCACATCGCCTAGGATAGGTAATTCCATAACTTAATTTCTGTGTATTGCGTGAAATCTGGGCAAAATCTTGCAAAATGACCAAACGCACTGAAAATGTCAGTTAGGACGTTTTTGCTCTGAGCCATTAATTGCCAACCATTGGTAATTAGATTTACTTTGCATATGAATGAAAACTTGTTTTTATAAGAAAGACATTGCACGTAGACTCGCTTTGAAAATGAGGCTGAAGTGAATTTGGCAATGGCCAATTCATTTGATTTCTAATGTGATACCTAGCTGAAGTACTAAAGTCCTGAATTTTATCAGTGTCCCTGTAAATAATATCTGTCTTTTTGTCAGGATAACAATATCTCGTGTGAATGCCGACATCACTTTGGCAAAAAGATCAAATCTTTCAAATCCAAGCAAGAGGACATTAATTGAAAGATCAAATAGTAAATCTTCAGGGCTTGGTATGTAACTGTTATCTTGTTTTAAGTTGTGCCTTAATAAAGATTAATTATGATTACATCTGATACCGACCACACTCGTTGACGAGCTGTTCAGAAAGTTATCATAACAATAGGCCATTTCCGAATTGCTGTTTGCCTCTGTTTCAAAGCGAGTCTTGGTGCTAAACCATTCAAATGATAATGAGTTTGATTTGCATGAAAATACAAAACTCATTTGCATATGAATGGTTGTGCACCAGGACTCGTTTTGGAACCGAGGCAAACAGCAATTCGGAAATGGTCTATTACAATTTTCTCGATTGTGGTTAGTTTAAAAGATCCTATTTCCACTAATTTGCTTGCCCCCAGCCCTTCACTCTGTGCAGTCCCTATTATATAAGAGTTTTAGTTATTGGCTAATATTGGTTCACAAAAAGAGTTTGTCTGTTGCTTTGGGATAAGACATACATAGTGTGGACATGTTCAAAAGATTTTTTAGTTTTTATCTTAGTGTTATGTAGCAGGGCATTTTGATCTTCTTGACTATATTTCAAGCATATTGCATATTGGTCCAAAACCTGTATGTAGAAGTAGAAGACCTGTGACTGTTAGTAATCCCCTTCCATTCTAGCTGAAGTACAGCTTGAAATTGAGCGCATATTTGAATTGGCTCGAGGGCTGAATCTGGTTGTGTTGGACTGCGATAGTGTCAATCACCCCACACAGCTCTACAAGACATCATTAGCACCACTGCTGGTTTACATAAAAATCAATTCACTCAAGGTAATTTTTGTTCATTATTCTAATTATTTACTGTACTTTTGTACACATTAAACTAACTGAGAGAGGTCTGCTGGCAAGTAATTTGATTGTTGAGTGTCTTGTTCTGTGGAAATCATTTTATCATAACTACACTTGTATTCTAATTACATTCTTACTAGGTACTGCAAAGGCTCATAAAAACACGTGGCAAATCCCAGTCGCGCCATCTCAATGTACAGCTAGTGGCTGCAGAAAAATTAGCACAGTGTGGTGATGTAAGTATTGGTGATCAGTGACATTTTTCTCCCATTACTTGAATGCATGTAATTAAATAACTATGCCATTTCTAAATTGGTTTATTCTTTTTACACATCCTGACTGGTACATGTACATTCACATAACTACACAGTGGCCTTGTGGAGTCTGGGTAGAAGAATTGACTATTCGACAGATAAGACTAAAAAAGCAAACATGTTCACTACATCATTTGTAGTTAACAAATAGATTCCATGCAGAGGGTGTAATTTGCAGGTCGCAGGTTGCAGGTTGCAGGTTTATACATTAGGGTTTACCTAAAACCAGGAATCGGGAATCCGGAATAACACTGGAATTGGGCCTAAAAACTTTTGTTTAGGCCTAATTAGGCCTCAACAAAAGTTTTTAGGCCTAATTAGGCCTAAACAAAAGTTTTTAGGCCTAATTCCAGTGTTATTCCGGATTCCGGATTCTTGGTTTTAGGTAAACCCTAATGTATAAACCTGCGACCTGCAACCTGCAAAACAAAGGTTTTCAGTCACTCGGGACTCAAAATGTCCGCCGCGTGATCAAAGCCCATAAAGTTGCAACACGCAATGGAGTTGGAATTAACATGTGAAATTTGACCCTTTACAAAGGAATCATACGATCTTGTTCTGGATGAAGCTCAACTTGATGATGCATGCGATCACTTAGGAGAGTTTCTGGAGAGTTATTGGAGAGCAACGCATCCACCTAATCAGCCTGGCAGTAGGCTGCCAAGTGTCCAGCCTTCGCCATCAAGCCAACAGTATCATACAGTGGATTCAAATGAAAGGCCCAGTGTTTACCTGTGAAGTCAACAATGTGGTCTGCCTTTCAGTGCAAATCTATCTTGCCCAAATAATATATATTTGGACAGAATTTCACCAAGGTGCATGGTCACTGGAGAGTGAATTTGATCATTGCTGGGCTTGTTCAGGACCAGTAGTAGAGAATACAGACATTTCACAGTACAGGCCTGACACATCAAGTGACAATGCACATTGTACAGTGGATGTTTATTGCAGCAAAGGTGTTGTCGGACATCTGGTACGATACCATTGCCTCACAGCAAACCCTTGTTCTCGACATCAAGCGTATTGTGTTTTGGCAAGCCACAATGTTATTCTTCTGGGGATTTGTTCAGAAGGAAGAAATGGAAAAGTTCGCCATGCTTCACGTGTGCTGCAGCTGAGCAAAGTAAATCATTTATTCTTAGTTAATGAACTGAGCAGTGAAGAGGAAGAGAAATGAGAAATCCATATGAAGGAAAAATGCTTTTTGTAATGATTCGTATCCACAAGTATATTCAGTAGTAAAATAATTAAATGCCCTTTTGAAGAACTTTGATGGAATGGATGGACCGAACAAGAATCATCTCCTCTTCTAACTGTCTTGGTACAAAGCAAATGCTGTTCTATTTGGTTGTCCATTAGGTTGAGAGGGTTAAAAGGGGGGGAGTCTTTTCTTTTTTAAGTTACTTTAATTAAGGCTGGAATGAGAGAAGTATAATATGTAACGACAGATTTAAAGTGTACTAACTTTACGACCTTTCTGATGTCGTTTTTATGGTCCAAAAGTGATGCAATTATTAATTTTTGTTTCTTGCTTGCCCAGAAAAAAAAATGAAAAGTTTAAGAACAAATACCTACAAAAACAGCACATGATTGTGGTAACTTAGTGTTTATGCTAAAAAGGCTCACCCCTTTTCATGAACCAATGTTCCTTCTTGTTGCAAGACTGTTAAAGAGAAGTGGTTGCCTGAGTGGTTTTTACTAGTGATTCAAACATTGAAAACACAATGGAAAAAATAGCCCCCATTTTTTTTAAATTATAATTTATTCATTCCATCCAAAGCAAAAGATCTTCAGTGGTATAGTAATTTTTGACAAAAGTGGTTCAGTGTATTGAAGTATTACTTTTGCCTTCCTAGAGTAATGCTTAACAACAATTACCTTACAAAGTTGTATTATCAGGATGATTTCCCCTTTTCACATAGGAAATGTACAGTGATTTATGTTTTGCCCAATGCCAGAAGGGAAATGAGTGAGTAACAAAAATACAGCCATGGCTTAGAGCCAATGCACAATTACCGTGTAGCTATTTTAGAGCGGCTTTCAAATGACTGTCGAAAGTAATTATGCGATTGCCATTGCTACGCTTAGTTATTGGCCTAAAAATCTTGCGCCACTTTATCAACCAATGAGAATCAAAACCAAAACCAATCGCGACTTGCACGCACGATGATTGGTCGGAGTAATTACTTTGGTATTGGTTTTACAACACTCAATTGAAAACCGCTCTATATCATTGTTTTAAGAAAGCAACATGGTATCTTCTCAGCAATGAATGATATTTGCATGTGGTTGTTTTTAAAGGTGCAGTGTCATGGTAGTTTTGCTGTATTTAGGTCTCAACCGGCTGAAAATTGAAACTTGGTACTTAAGCTGACAAGTAACAGCATTCGTGACAAACCAAGAAGACAATATGAAATTAATCTTAACAGGAAAAACTATCCACATGAATTTTTTGGCAATTTTTGGATAACAGGGTGTCCAAATTTGAAAAAGTTGGTGAACTATTCGAGTTCAATCCATTTCCATCCTCGCCGTCCTTAGATGCAGATGGGAAAAAAATGGCTTCAGTGTATTAATATGGTTCTTGTTAAGGAAACTTTAGCATGACTTGTTTGGTTTCCGTTGATGCGCAAGCATTTTCTGGCCGTTTAGAGTATGGCTCAAATAGCGTGACACTGCCCCTTTAAGATACTAGACTCTAATCACCAAAACATCTTTGGATTGTTTTATAAGTACAGCAAGAAATAGTTGTAGTAAGCAATGCACAAAGAGGTTAAAGGGGCTCTGTCACAATATTTTGAGGTATTTTGATCATCAACAAATTTACCTTTAAATTGAAGGAAACCTGAAAATAATGCTTTACAAAGGTGGAAAAACACCAAAGAGATAATAATAAACCAGAAAGGAACAAGAATGGTTAAGGATGGAGAAGATTGACACGGATTACAAACAACAAAATTGAAAAGTTTAGCTAAACTTTTCAAACCCATTTCACCATGACATAGCTCCTTTAAAATATTGATTTCTCATGGCTTGTGGGTGCCATCATGTGGTTCCAGTGCAGGGAGAAATTAGTTTGTGATCACTTGGTGTGCCAAAAAGATTGCGAAGATGAAGCCCAAGGGTTTCTGTTCATACTTCACTCTGATGGTGTACTGTATGCAGATGTTTGTTAAGTTAAATTTCAACTGTTGTCTAAGATGTACACATTTTTGACACTGGCATAGAAGAATGACTAAAGCTTGATTGTGGATACCCCTTCTGTAAGGGTACACCCCTTACTCTTTCAAATATTCTGTAGTATCTTGTAGAGATTTGTATAGCACAGGACCTATAGCATTCCCTGGTCCACATTGTTTCAACTAGTTAGGCTCCACAAAATCCATTTTGACTTTTTGATCCACACGGATCCAGGGTATCCTCCGTCAAGTAGAGATGGTCAGCTTTTGCAGGGTGAGCGTAGGCTCATGTCCCTAAACAGTGTCTGGTAAAGAAGCCCATTGTAACATCATGAGGAAAGATGACGATTTTGTCATCTATGTGTCTGCTCACAGCAGCCATCCTTTGATTAACATTCAACTGTATTTTACATGATTTTCAAGGGCAGTTAATTGAGATGACCCTTGACTAACTTGGTGTGAGACATTTCACTCCAGTAAAATGGTACAAAATGTGATTTATGTTTTTACTTGAAGTTTCCATTTATTAAAGTAGGTGGTGGCAATGTATAACACTGTAAACCTCTGCAAGCTGAAGCTCTATCAGGAATTTTGTGCTCTAGATGGCTGTTTATGCCTAGCACACTTGTTAAACCTGTATTAGCGCTGGTAGATGTAGTTGTTTTTTACAAATTTTCCAAACAGAGAGAAGTGGAATGGAATCTTAAAGACAGTTAAGGCGTGATGGAAAAAAACTGCATGTGTAAACTATAATTTGGCATTTTGGATAGAATAATACGTCAGTTTTGGTTACAGACTTGTTTTCCTTTGCATATATATATATCTTCTTTGTTAAAACTTCAAGGAGTTTTCTAGTAGTTGTGGAGACGTAGATGTTCCAACCGAACCTTAGAGCTAAATTTCCCGCAACTACTGCGCTGAAGGGTGGTTTTCAGTTGCATGACATTTGGGGCACAAATTCTAAAACAAAAACAAAGAAATTATTAACCTAAACTGGATAAAGCAGTTGCATAAATCAATCGCAAATTGATGCTGCATGCAGCCATTACAAAGCACAGGAAGTGAGCGCAATAAAATTACAATTTGTTGTTGTTTTGCTTCTCATTGGCGGCGGAACCCATAGGCATAGCAACTCTGAATTACTTCTGAATTTCAACTGGAAACCTCCCTTACTGTCAATTAACTTGACCCCAATCATTAATGAATTGCTTATTTTGAATTTGTTTTGCACTTGCTGAGCTACTTCTGTATTGTTGGATTAAAATGCATGTTTGTTTTGCCTAGCATACTGATCCTTTTGTATAGCTTAAAGATTTCCTAGCTCGAGGTAAAATATGGGAAATCTTTTGTTATCCCATGTTCTGGCTGACTCAATTCCAATTAAAGTATTGATATGTACTTTGGAGTCTTGTTTGTTTTTTATGATCTGTTGGGCTTCCTGTAACTTCATGGGGGCCCGGCTAACAAAGTGGAAAGCTCTCTGGGGCTGAATATTGCAGAGCACCCCATGTGAAACAAGCAAGAGCCTCGGGTATTTTATTTACATCATTTGGGGTCTTATCCCAGTGACTCTCGAGAACATTGGCAGCGTTTTAAGCAGGCCACGTTAAGATGGCTGGAAATGAAGAAATAGAATCAACAGTTTTTCATGGTATGCTGTGATGGTATGCGCACTTTGCAGAGAGAGGTCCCCATTTCTCGAAAACTCTTTGGGCCTGAAAAGCAATTTCTGGTTACTTGGATGTTAATGGTTAAATACCTAAGCTTATGTTCACTGAGGATTTGTTTTTATCACATGGCTGCTATTACACTGTTAGGCCATTTTTAAGCAACAAACTTCATTAAAAATATATAAATGTATAAGATACAAGTGTACAAACTTTCTGTAAGTACTTTCAAGCCAATCAGGCAGGGGAAGATGAGCGGAACAATGCATGAGATATTAAAAATTACATTAGAAAATACAAGTTTGATCATATATAAATTATTAATAAATTAATAACTGGCATCAAACTTCTACCGTAGATACTTCATATACGGACCTTATATTGTACTGACATAAATCGCCTTCCTTACTTTACTTGCTTTACCTTCTTGGGTTCCCAACCTTCTTGAGCTTCTTGGGCTTCTTAAGGTTCTTGGGCTACTTGTGGTTTCTGGGCCACTTGAAGGTCTTGGGCTACTTGAGGGTCTTGGGCTACTTGAGGTTCCTAACCTTCTTGAGGGTCTTGGGCTACTCGAGGTTCTTGGGCTTGTGCATTTTTATATCCAGATAAGATTATTTCTTTATCAGGGTCGTAACGAGGTATATTTTTTATTCGCTGGTCCCGTAATTTAACCCATTTTTTTTTATCCCTGGTTCCAAAAGTGATGAGAATTTTAATCCCTGATCCCGCAAAATTTTGTTGATCCAGAACGCCTGATCCTTGATCCAATGAAAAACACCGCTGATCCCGAACCCGGGGGTTGTGGGCTGTGATCCCGGATCCCACCCTTTTTCTGGCCTTTGATCCCTGATCCCATATACCTCGTTACGACCCTGATTTATCATTTACAATTAGTTACTGTTCTTCAATAGTTATGTTCAAGGCTTATTTTGCTTTGGTAGAAAATGAGAAAGCTACGGCGAATTATATGTTGAATTATATAACTTGTACCCGACGTTTAACGAACAATAAGGTGATCGTAATTAACTATTGATGTGTTAAGTTTTGCTTTGTTTCTCCCTTTTCATACCATGATAACGTGCTAATAAAACTTTAAGATCTGTACAAACATTTTACTGTCAAACTTAGCAAACCGTGAACACATGAAATATACCGTATTTCAGAAATGATAATTGCTTTGTGACCGATGCCAGTAAAGTTCAGGTGACCTGAAAAAAATATCAAAAGCACGATCTATTTACAGTTGCTGTTTGAGGTTTAGTTTTTGAAACGCCAGATTGGCTTAACATCGAAAGAATAAAATTTCATACAAATTTTCTTGTGTTCGTGGTTTTCTGAGTTTCACAGTAATTAGTTCAAGACAAGGTTATTTATCACTTAGTATTGGTTACTGTTCTTAAAAAGTTATCCTCGAGGCGATGTTTTGCTATTGGTAGTAAATGAGACAGCTACGGTGGGGGATCAAACTAGGATATGTTGAATTATAAATATGACTTGTACCCGAAGTCTAACGAACAATAATAAGGTGCTTATTGTGTGTTAAGTTTCAGTTTCTTTTTTGTGATCGGGCAAAAATATTACTCGTTTGTTTTTGGACAAAATCTAAACTTAATATATCACAACTGCAACTTAGCTCAATCAGGGTACCCAATGGCAATTTTTTATTACTTTCCATCTTAAATCGTTTCTACTTCTCTGTTCTGAACTTTACGCAATGTTTGCGAGGGCAATTTGAAAAAGCTATGGAAATAGTATCTGTTCGGATTCTTTAACTGAATATGTAAGAAACAGAAAAACTTTAGGGACTGGAAACTCTTACAACGAATTTGTCTCTCCGAACATGCTACCTAGCTGGCCTTTTCTCGGGCAACCCTAAAACCAGGAAACCGAAAACCGGAATCCGGAATCCGGAATCCGGAATCCGGAATCCGGAATCCGGAATCCGGAATCCGGAATCCGGAATCCGGAATCCGGAATAACACTGGAATTAGGCCTAAAAACTTTTGTTTAGGCCTAATTAGGTCTAAAGAAAGTCTAATTCCAGTGTTATTCCGGATTCCGGATTCTGGATTTCCGGGTTTTAGGGTTGCCCCCTTTTCTCATCCAAAATATTTGCCTTTCGAAAATCAAAGGGATTTCATTTTTTCTGATAATTCGAAAGTTCTAGGTAACTTTTCACTTTAAACTGACTCCGAATATAACAGAAGCCCTTGGTATTTCCGAAAATATTTCTACTGATAGTATTTGTTGGTTTCTCGTGCTCATTAAGTTCTATTTTTATCATCGCACAAATGAGTGAACTGGTCCGGGGTAGCTAGTAACAAAATGGTTGTGGGAAATGTTATATCTGAGGATCTTACTTCTGAGTAACAAAAGTTATGCAAAGGAGAAATCGTTCACCAATATATGCCCACAAGAAATGAACCTTGTATTTGGAGAGTTTTTCCACCATTTTGACAGATGTGTTTTGTTCGGCGGGGATGGTCACATCGATCAGCAGGATGTTTTCCGCATCGCGCATTGGGTTACCTGTGGATGCACAGGCGGAAGAATAGGTACTATAACAGGAGGGAGAAACTGGAAACGAGTGTTGACAAGCAGCCGTCATTTTCGGCTGAGGTGAAGAATCGAATTGGCTTTAGTTGTAGGTTCCAAGGTAAGGTCTGGTTCAGTTCTGAGCTTCTGAATGTTTTACTGAAGGTCATTTCAACCTGTAAAGGTAGAGATCTTACACCGTATGCACTTGACTTAAAGCTGTAAATGATATTTTACTTTATTAGGCCCAATTAAAAAGCAATACTGTGAATATAAACATGAAGGAGGGGCTGAGATCAAGAATACTTTTATTCTTATAAGAAATTTGGTTTAGGTGCGTAAGTCAAGTAACTTTTGCTGAAACACAGATTGTTTCTGCTCGAGAGGAATAGGAATAAGGATTTGAGAGTTGTTTTTTGGTTGCTGCCATGGACAGTTCTCAATGATCATATCTTGGAAGACCTAGCAGAAAGATTTCAGCACAGGTCCCAACATAATTATACACGCATATTCTTATTAACCCTCTCCAAAAAGAACGAGTGTGATGGGAGCTGTGCAGAAATCTTGTGACAGATAGATTTTGGGCCTTGTGTTTGTACTTGAGGGGATTATATATTTCAGGTCACCATTTATATTGTCAGGCATGTGATCATAACAGAAAAGAGGAGTAACTGCTGAATACCCTGCCATTTCGACCGTCTTACTGAAAAACGTGGCTACATGGTACATGGCGGAAAATGAATTGAAGAGTCCAAGGTATCTTAGGGGTTCGCTACGTGGTATGTGGTATGCAGTATGCAGTGGAATATAAAGTCAAGAGTTGCACTATTTTAGCTTTCTTGATGAGTGGTCATCAAATTTTCCAATGCATAAGCAACTAGGCATGATCAAGCTTTCTGACACTCAAAAAACAATGCATAGTGAAGTTCTGCAAACTGCGTAGCTGGCTATGCAGAGAATAGTTAATGTGGCAGGGTATTCTACAGTTACGGAAATGAACCACCTTTTTCAGACATACAAATCATCACAAGTAGAGGGTGTGGAATGTCATTTACTGTAATGAGGACACAAGTTGAAGTGTCAGCATTGCATAAAACGAAATTGGGGGCTGGAATCATTTGCAAGTTAAAGGTGAATTAATTTGTGTGAACTACTTTGAAAATGAAAATGTTGAAACTGAATGCTGATATGAAAACTGGGGTATATAAGGGTATCAAGGGTATAGAAGGGTATATAGGGGTATATGTGGTTATATGTACTAATTTATATATTAATTACATTATAATATCAAATACATGAAGTACATGACTTATATGATGACATAGGTACTTCATGTATCACTTATTATAGTGTATTTAATATGGTATAATGTAATTAGAATTTATTGTATAGATACTGATGAAATACCAGGATTTTTCCTTTTACAAAAAAATCATATCTTCACCGTGCACAGTAAACATACTATTTTTATCTCTCACATGTGAGGATATTGGTGTCGCCATGGTTACTAACATGATTAGCCAATTACAAGAGAGCTTCTCGCTCAGGCGCACGGCCGGTTCTTTTGAAATTTCATTCACAAACTGGCTTTGAGGTGCAAAGACGGTGCAGTTCACCACGAAGAATGTCGAATATAAGTATTATTTTCTTTATTTCTCCTTTAACTTTATATCATAACATTTTTGTGACAGGCATTTTGCAATAGGTGACCACTTTAATTGCACTATTTTGCTGTTTCGAAAATGAATTGAAAAAAAGTTATGTTTTATGTAGGAATTTCATCAGTATCTATAAAATAAACAGAACATTACATGGCCGCTTGGGGATATGAATTTTATCTTCTCGTGCTGAAAGTATCTCTTTCAGCACTCGAAGATAAAATTTGTATCCCTGCGTGGCCATGTAATATCCTCTATATGTATAAGGGTATACTTGAGTATATACTAGTTATGCAACGCTTTTGAGTGGTATGCCATGGAAAATCCTACAAGTCACTTGTATTTTCTCGGTATACACACAAGCCCATAGGCGAGTGTGTATACTGAGAAAATACAAGTGACAAGTGGGATATTCCATACCACTAGAAAGTGTTGCATAACTATTTTATACCATGCCATAGAAAATACAGTTACCAACACAATCAATTGAGACATACACGCAGACTTCATTTTCAGTGCCTTTCAACTGGCTTTCTATTTTCTACGATGTTGATGTTTTTAAAATGTTTTAAAATGTTTATTAACGAACTGATTCATAGTCCGCTCCTTCAAAATAATTCTAAAATAAAATAATATTCTAACTAAAATTCTTAGTCCTCCGCTTGCTAAAAATTTCGGCGGGATTAAGATCGCAGTGCGTGATGGGAAAGTTGGGTGTAATACCGTCGAATATACAACGACTTTCCTGTGTTCTAATTGGCTGTATTTTCTATGACATGGTATAAGAGGGTATATGGGGGTACACATATGTTCTAATTTATGTATAAATTAATTACACTATAATATTGCATACACTAAAATAAGGGATACACGAAGTATCTAGTAACTACCGAAAACGACCAAAAACCACCAAGGAAATCACTAGAGACCACCATAAAAACGATACAAGGTTGCCTACAACAAGTAAACCATCGTAAATGATTGTATTCTGCCTGCCTGTCTATGTGACGTGACTATCGTATTGTCAATCACACGTAGAATTTTCCGTTCTGATGTTTGCTATTCAGGGTTATCAAAGGTCATATACTCTGGGGTGATTTTTGACGCGAGAGTTGCGACACATGCGGAGGGCAATTATGACGTCAAATTTCATAAAAAAATTAAACATTACCTCTGATATATCATATATAAAAAATTGTCACTACCGTTCGACCGAGATGATATTCCGACAATATGGCCGCAGCTTGAGTTTTGCCTTTCACCCATCTACGAAGAAAACACGCATTTTGCTTGATTTTTTTTTTAGGGAGATGCAAGGTGTTACTTTACGCCCTGAATCAGCAGTTCAATGCGGACTGACTGCAATGAACAGGTGGCCTTACCTTGTGATAAGAATCTGTTACGCACTTTAAAAAAAAGGCTGTCAAGGCGTTCTCCCAATGGTCTCGATAGTGTGATCCACGACTTGTGTATCTGACAATGTTTGGGGTCTGAAGTTAAATTCTGTTATTTAAGGGAGTGAAGTACTTAAAGGTTAAGGCCCGTGTTGCGGAAATTTGTTCATCGTTAACAATCCAGGTAATAATTTAACAGGTGATACCAGGAAGCAGATTTCACCCAAGCAGGAAAACTGAGCTTGTACTGCCTTTCCATTTATTTTAGCGTTATCGCAAAAAGAAAGCAAGTTAGCGTAAGGATCTGACTTTACCGACTGGGTCTGTACTGAACTGAACTTTATTGATACGCATAACATTGATGAGCATTACTGCTCGTTACAGAAATGTGTGCCTAAAATAAGCCAATATATACTAAAAATATAGAAGAATAAAACAACGGAAAACTAGGCACAAAATTAATGTGCATCTACAACGAACTTCATCCATATTAAACTTCTTCAATTTACTTCTAAAATTAGAAGTCCAACTGGGATCTCGGATATCTTATGGAAGACTGTTTTAAAGATTCTGGTATTTAAGGGAGTGACATAGCGAAATCTTCAGTCCCCTGTTGCAAAAAAACTGTTTATCGTTACCGATCCAGCTATTGAAGAGGTGATACGAAGGAGCAGGTGTAATCCAAGACTGCGGACCATGAGGTACTGTTTTTTTGAGGTATAAAAGTTAGCGTTATCGCAAAAAGGAAACAAGTTCGAGACGTTACCAGTGCCTCGTGTATCTGACTTTCTCTTGGCCTGTTTTGGGTTAAATTGTGGTATTTTAGGGAAGGAAGTGAATGAATCGTTAGGTCCTTTTTGCTCTTTTGTGTCGCAACTCTCGCATTAAAAACCACCTCAGAGTATATGACCCTTGAACAGCAAGTTACATCAAAAGAGAACATTCCACTTGTGATTGACAATGCGATAGTCGCGCTACATAGACGGGCAAGCGATACATATAAATCATTTACAATCGTTTAATTGTTGTAGGCGGTTTTTTATCGTTTTGTTCGTGGTCTTTGATGATTTCCTTGGTGGTTTTACGTGGTTTTGGGTCGTCTTGGGTCGTTCCATGTTTTAGTAACTACGACATGAAGTACCTACGATGACGTAGGTACTTCATGTATCTCTTATTATAGTGTATTTAAGGTGGGTCTATATAGTTTTGTTGGCGCGCGAAGCATGGGTACGAAAGGCGCGAGCGCGCGAGTATTTGCGCAGTACCTTAACTTGAAGAATTTCTGTTTTGATGACGTCACGAAAAACAAAGATTTTTGAGTGATCTTAAAACTCATATTGGGCCCGTTCCAGACGGTGAATTTTTTTTAAAATTGGCACATGCATAGGATTTTTCTTTTTCTCGCTGTTAGGAAAAAAATCATCAAATTTTATACATACATTAATGTAATATGCGTCAAAAACGAAAATTGCGAATTCCTTCGAAAATTATGTACAGATTTTCTTGTAGCTTTGTCAGTTGAAATTCCTTGAATGTTTAATCTGTTTCCCCCTAAACAAAGAAAATTCACTGCGTAGAAACCTAGAAACACCCTCTAGAAGTCAGGTAGGTTAAAAAAACAAGCCAAGCATTTCTGTCAGTAGTTGCCATAGCAACAACATTTAGGTTCTGAAAGAGTCATCCATACATGTACGTAGTCTAAGGCTGTAGGTTTCTATTATTGCCCTTTTACCGAGTGCTATGTGATAAACATTTGCCAAGGGAGAAATTATTTATGCAGTTGTAATATCCAAAGCTTTGTAAAATACTATATAGAGCCACCTTAATACGGTATGAGGTAATTAAAATATATAAAAATTAGTGTGTACACCATTGTATACCCTTATGTACCCCTATATACCCATGTATAGTGCTAATTTATATATATTTATTACATAATATTTTAAAAATAAACGAAAATAAGGGATACATGAAGTACCTACGATGTACCTAACAACCGCTGGACAGATTCAAACGCTTAACATTGAACCTTTAGAAGGTAACATGTTTTCCTGAAATAAGAACCCACCTGTCTATGAAGTTAAAGTGGATAATTTACTTGAAAGTTAGCCAATCATTTTAGTCTCAGTAAGTAGACCGAAACACCCCAATTAAGCAGCCCATGTCAGGTAACGTGATTGATCCTTTAGGTGGGTCGTAACACTTTTCGTTCCCTATGGTATGCATTTATTTTAGGAGAAAAACAGCTTCAGTTGGACTATGCGGATCTTTAGAACATTTTCACCCCTGTGTCAACTGGTTGTTGAAGTATCGTGAGTAGGTTGCTATGGCAATGACAAGGGCATCTTCAGTGGAACCCCCAAACCGACATATCTTAAAAATTCAGTTGTGAATTACCTTGACTTTTTGCATACAGCCTTGGAAGAAAATACACGTTCTGCCTTTGCGCCATTTCTGAACATTTTTGAAGGAAAAAACCTTTTTTGTTGACAGACCTGCTCTGCCTGAACTCGGGATGAACTATAGATTATTTTGTCGAAAATAGTCTGGGTTTGGCATAAATGACTTTCTAGGAGGTATTACTCAATCTGACAATCCGTTGGAATAAGTGAACATAAACGGGCTGATGTCATTTTTGGTTTCCTGTTGTTTTTGTTTGTTTGGTTGGTCTATTTATAACTTGATGATGCATCTTGAATTTCGGTCATCGCCAACCTCATTGTTGCGGAAGGCAGACCAGATGGTGCTTTTCGTTCTCCTTTTGTTTCAAAGGTCGCCCGCCTTCGACGTGAAAGCGGAATCCTGCTGATCAAGAATATGTCGAAGGACAAAGAAACTTATCAAGCAATACAAACCAATCGCTGGCTTTTTTTCTACGAAGCGAAAGAAAGAAGTTGTTGTATTTATGCACTGAGAATTGAGAGAGGTTACTGTAAAACTTTATTTTGAATATTGCCTACAGCGTCCAGTTTACTTTCTATTTTCATACATTTCTGATGTTGTTACAAGAAAACGTCTTAATTAAACTTACTTCAAATAAAGTATTCTTAAAAAAAATGTTCAGTCGCATTCTTTGGAAATTTTTCCTTTAAACGGTTGATAGAATAAAATAATAAAACTACACGTTATCCTTGTTATTCACTCCAGAAAACTAGTAAAAACCACAACACAACCACTTGACATTGAAGAAAAGCGTCATTTATTTTTCGGTGATTGAATATTTTTACAGTCCTTGACGATTTGTTCCTTCATTTTGGGCTCATCATTTTTTCTGCACTCCACTCTTTCAGTTGAAAGTTCCGTTGAAATGGGAAGGTCACTGTCGTAGCAAATGAGACAGAGACATGCAATAGCTGCAGCAACTTCATGTTCCGATGGACCCTAAAGAAAATTAAAATGCAAATTACACTCATTTGCATAATGCCTCGTCTTGGTGACGAGGTAGAGCCTCACCCTCATGACGAGACTAAAAGAAAATAAGTTAAAGCTTACTTCTTGTTTGCTATAGTTTTGCCGTATTGCGTACTGTGGCGTTACTCAGAAGTTATTAAGTAAATCAATAGAGGCAGTAGTAGAGGCAGCGATTTTTTCCACTAAAACAGGGTATAAAAATCTACTTAATACATTAGTAGAATAAATTTTCCGATGTTTGTCAGCGCTGTCTGGTTGGCACAGTTGGTAGTGCACTGGACTACAGCGCGAGATGTGCCGGTTCGAGTCCTGGCTGCTGCAACGGAAGGGTCTTCAAGAGGTGAGTGTTGCGAGATAGGAGATAGAAAAGCGATCAGTAAGTAGGGAAGGAGATAGACACAGCAACGCTGGAAAAGAGGTGAGTGGTAAAAAAAAGTAAAGAAAAAGGGGGCGATAATAAAAGGGAGATTGAAAGGGAAGACGGCGCCGGGCGGTATACAGAGGAGGGGGGTGGTCATGGGGAGGAGAACAAGGAGGGGGAGATGAGAGAAAGAGGTGAGAAGCAGGGAGGTGAGGAAAAATTTTCTATTTTTTTCGGAAAAAAATTTAAAAAATGCGACAGGAAGAAAATCAACCAATCAGATGCAAGGTTTGGTAAATTTAGGGTTTTTGGCGGTTACGTGACCAAAATTGACCAATCAGAGCGCTTGAATTTTGCATTCCGACGTGATGGCCGATTTGAACGAAAATTCGCGGTCATCAGTGGAGGGCGCAAAATTCAAGCGCTCTGATTGGTCAATTGTGGTCACGTGATCTAAATCCCGCAATCTGATTGGTTTAATTTGCTGACTGCCACATTTTCGGTAGCCTTCGCTGATTTAGTTTGTAAAACATAAAATTTTGTACCTCTCCATTTCCTGAACTGCCTGGTTTTCTTGTTTGCCAGCAAAGTCTTTGGAAACCACAGTGTTTTGAAGTCGACGGCAGCTGTTAAAACACGAAAATACAGGAATATCCGTTAAAATTGAATCTATGCCGAATGCTACAATAAATTATGAGAATAAATTAGGGCAAAGACAATGGGATGGTCGCAAACATGTCAATACTAAACAATAGCTCGCTAATGTCACGTTCTATTGTATTGTCTTTGTTTTTACAAGACAATCCTCCACTCTGATTGGTTGAATTTACGGTAGCGTTCGCTGAATAGCTTGCAAAACAGGGAATGTTTTGTACCTCTAAATCTCCTGAACTCCCTGCTGCGTGTTTGCCAGCAAAGTCTTTGGAAACCACAGTGTTCTGAAGTCGGCGGCAACTGTTAAAAACGTAAAGTAGAGGAATATTCGTTACATTTGAATCTTTTCACCGAATGCTACAATATATCATGAGAAGAAATTAAGGAGAACACAATGGAATGGCCGCAAACGTGTCAAACTAAACAATAGCTCGTTATTGTTACGTTCTATTGCATTATCTTTGTTTTTGCAAGAGATACCACTTGTAGAACCTATATTTCTTCTATTTTGTACCTTCTAGTGCGTGTTTGCCAGCAGAATCTTTACAAACTCCAACGTCTTCAGACAACCGGCAACTGTTAAAACACCAAAGAGAATGTTAAATTTGATTTTTGTCAAGAATTAACAACAAACACAAGGACACTCACGTGATCAGCAGCCATATTTTTTTTTTGCCAAAACAAAAGAAAATGTTTGCATGAGAATTTAGTTCAATTCAAGGAGGATAGTTTTAGGACATCAACATGGCCGCCGTGACGTCACATGAAAACGCCATGCTAAACGATAACTCACGTTGTTCTGTCTTATTTTTGTTTTAGCAGGCCATCCAATCGTTACGCTCTGTGGTCTTCTATTGCACTATTTTTGATCAAGGCATAACATCATCACCTTTCCTTCTGCGTTAACTCATTCCAGTTATCAGTAAAAGTTTCAAAATCGGCCAAATGTTATTATACTAACCTCACTTTCCACTAAAGTTTGTTTTTTATTGTAACGCTCGCATTTGGGGGAGGTAAGACTTGCCTGACTCAGTAAATGTTCGGTTAGACCCCATATAGTGTTGGACCCTAGCCCTCAAACAATAACACAACCGGCTCAATTCAATAGAACTACACGACAGTCGTACACTAGACTAGTTTTGTATATGGAGCATCGGTCGGACTTAAAAATGGTTACACGACTGGTCTTTATAGCTCTATTTCTTACCAGCATTATGTATGGTGCCGCAATTGTTCCCAGACCAGCTCTAATTCCATACACGCCAACCGCAAGGTTTCTGAAAATGAAGCCACCGTTGTAAATATTTCATACTGAACTCTCAAAAGTTTGTTTACCTAAAACCCCACCACAGTCTCCCGAGATTACATTTTACTTCGCCGCATAGTTGTTTATAACGCTGTGGCGTCTATTCGAGGGCGGCGCGTATTCTTTCTTTTGAGTACGAGTGGTAAGAACATCGCTGTACTCTGAAATGAGGTAAGTAAAAGATGAACAGTTCGTTGTTGTAAAGGTAATTTTCTGGCGTTGCTGTGGAGCTGACATATCGTTGAATTTTATTTGACGCCGCTATTCTAAAGTATCAGCCAACATTCTGTTCTGATGTAATTTTACTGCGTGTTTTTACTGTGATTACATGTCGCCGAAAACAACAGCCGAATTTTGCTCGATGCAAAAATTAATTCGACCCCCCTGAGGTTCACTGGTCCGGTGGTAACCTTCGTTCTCTCCTTTAAAGTAACCTCCCGCGTCCTAACGCATTTTCTCCAGAAATCACAGTGTTACAAAGCCAGTGGCAACCGTCAAAAGACGAAGGTGACAATCAGCACGCAACTGCAACTGGAGAATCACATAAAAACTGTATCTTAGTGAAGCACTCAAATGGTCTTACAAGGAAACTGTCTCGGTTACGATCTTCTTCCTTAGCCACACTAATGTACTGTAATGAATTTATGGTTTTGTCTCCGGACGACTAAGATAATTCAGAGATTGATAGAAGATCCAGTTCTAAGATGGGGCATATTACCAATAAAATGTTAGAAACATCAGAGAAAGTTTTGTACCAAAAATCGAAAATCCAAAATTTGTAATCTTCAACGCACGATTTAGCCTTTGTTTACGTTGATATTGAAGCAACGTCAAGGGCTGACTACACTAAGACTTTCAAATGGTATTGAAGTCTCCATTTTCTTCCGAAATGTTTTAGTTCGTCGTTTTGGTAGTCACAATAATAACCATAACAAGAATAATAATAATAACAACAACAACAACAACAACAACAACAAATCAACAAAATCATCAACAAAGCCATATTGGAAGTGGGTAAATCGAAGAAAAAGGACTTATCGACAGCATGGATCGACTATATATGGCGTTCAATAGCGTTCCACACTCCTGGAAAGAGAAGTGCCTCGGGACTTTATAGGGTCTTCCCAACAACGATCAAATTCGTCACTGAAAGCATGAAGATGTGGAAAAGAACCCTTACCACTACCATAGAGCTGAACGCATATTTGACAAGAGCAGATGACCCACTCCTCCAATTTGTGAAACATCACGAGGAGTGGAAGAAAATCTACTCTGTCGTGAAAGATGCTGCAAGATTCTGTAAGGAACTTGGAATTCCAGAAAATCTACAAACTGAAAACGAGCTGGCAACCGCCTACGCCAAACGATTGAAGAAAATGGCAAAACACCGTTGCCAACAACAACTAAAGCAATCCTGGGAGGAAAAGATAATGCGCGGAAAGTACCAAAAAGGTTGGAAGAGGCAGACGTGGATCAACAGAAAACAAATCAATGGTTACGAAATACCGCAGCACAGCACCGCTACTCGATCCTATCGCCATCGTATCATCAAAGATGGACCTGACCCTCATTGCAAAATTTGTGGAGAATTTGAAGGATCCATTGGCCGCATTATCTCAGGCTGCCCGGAATTAGCAGAAACTGAGTACATCTCCCGGTACATCAAGTCAGCAGCGTACATGCATTGGAAGATCTGCAGAGGCTACAAAATCGAGACAACTGAGAACTAGTACGAACACCAACCAACAACAGTGATTAACAACAACGAAGTCATCATTCTCTGGGATATGCCGTTGCACACGGACAGAGAGATGAGAGCCAAAAGGCCTGACATTATCATGAAGGACAAAAAAAAGAAAAGAGGTGCATGCTCATTGACATGGCATTTCGATCTGAAAGAAAAACCTCCACGAAATTCACAGAGAAGCTGATCAAGTACAAAGATCTGGAGATTGAAATTAACAGGATGTGGGGTCTGAAGACGAAAACAATACCAGTGGTCATTGGAGCAATGGGACTTATAAAGAAGGAACTAGACAAGGTTACCAGCAGAATCCCGGGTAACATCAGTACTACTGACATCCAGAAGATCACCATGCTTGGAACAGACCACGTACTACGGAGAGTACTGTTGCTGGTTTAACTTATACCCCTACATCACCCTGGGTCTACAGTTTGGACCCGGCTATTAAGGATGGAAAAGCAGGAAATTTGAAGAAAACTTTATAATGTAGTCAATTGAGATGTAGGTCGCGACGTTTCGACTGCTTACAGGTGGTCTTCATCAAGCGATGAGGTCTACAAGTTACGCTTTACAAATGGTGGAGCCCTTAACCAGTCGACCTCGTCGCCTGACGGAGACTAGCAATAAGCAGTCAAAACGTCGCGATGTACATCTCAAGTGACTACATCGTGAGACAAACGATGGTACTCTATACTGTACTCTAATTTGAAGAAAACTTTATAATGTAGTCAATTGAGATGTAGATCGCGACGTTTCGACTGCTTACAGGTGGTCTTCATCAAGCGATGAGGTCTACAAGTTACGCTTTACAAATGGTGGAGCCCTTAACCAGTCGACCTCGTCGCCTGACGAAGACTAGCAATAAGCAGTCAAAACGTCGCGATATACATCTCAAGTGACTACATCGTGAGACAAACGATGATACTCTATATTATTAAGGAAAATACTGCAGTTAAAGGTGGACAACGTTTGGGATAGGCAAATCACTTGCTCTGGAATTGTGAAGGAGGTAAAACGGATTGTGCGGTGTCTACCGTCACCGTTCACATCTTGAAAGCAGCTAAAACACACCTGATTTAATTTTAAGACACGAAGTGGAGGAGCATAGCAGTACTTACTTCCTGATCCACTTCGCCCACCAGAGACATAAGGCTGCAATCACTACACGCCAGTGAACCCTGTTTCGAACTTTGATTCTACGCTTTGCCCCATCTCTCCCAATTCCTTCATACCACTGTCCTCCGCCAGGTGGTTTTATGCCCCCTTCTCCTTCATAGTTGCAGATCAATTCTTGATGGCCTGAGCGGTCTCAGACTTCGAATTTTCAAACTTGATACCGACATTCAAAGCTTCAAGAGTGGACCACAATTCAGGAATGACTCTGATTCAAGGTCTTCACTGCCTGACATCGGTTTTAATCTGGAGCTGTCACCGTGCTAATGTTTTGGCTGGAGTTTCCTTCGGCACAAGGTAGCGTCATTGCAGTGCCAATAACAAACTGTTATTAACATCCCCACCCCGGAAAGACAACAGTTTGTTATTGGCACTGTCATTGTTATTGGCAATTGCAGTGCCAATAACAACCTGTTGTCTTTCCGTGGAGGGGGTGTTAAGCCCGTGCCAAGCCCCAACCGTGGAAGACCAGGTGCTGCTTCTTGTTTGGCCGGCCCTGTAACCTGCGCGGCTTGGTTACACCTGCCAGGAGCTCACGCCCCAGCCGGTATGGTTCACAGGGTCATTGAGGCTCGCAAGCTCTCCCACCACGTCAAGGTAGCAGCACAAGGGGGAGTGACGACAATAGTTGTTATGAACGCTCAATGATTATTCATTTGTTGTAGTCTAACCAAAATAAACACACATTTCCGATCAAATCAAAGGAACAATTAAGCCCTGCGGTCTTTATCAAAACGATCACGTAGCCTGTTTCAGAGTTAGTAGCTTCCGTGCCTTCAAGACTTAAGTTTCAAGCAGTTCTCCTTCAGAGGCAAGCGAACGACTGATCTGTAAGTGTTCACTTTGCTCCTTGTAATTGTTAGCTTTAGTCGTTTAGTTTTCCAGTCGTTAGCTCTACCTTAATAGTCGTTGCGGAGAAAGAATTACTTATTGTATTACTAGAAATTTGTTTGCAAGTACAGTATCGCTATCTTCCATAGTTTTCATATCAGTCGAATATGTAATCGCCACGTGGAACTAAATGCTCGCGACAAGTTGTTCTAAGTAGCTTATACCGTACTACATCTCAATCAAATTTCAGTTTACGGCTTGAACAAGATTACTGGTGTCAAGGGAATAAAATCAAGTTATAATTCTACATCAGAGTCCTCTATTTCGGCAAGCCCGTAAAATAGTCCAAGCTATCGTGCTTTAACCGGCCTTAGTCACGACACCTCTTGGTCAACCTTGAGAGTCGCTTGCCGTTACAATAGTGAATAACGAATACCGTAAAACCTCCATTTAGCCCACCCCCCCTCCCCTTCTCTATTAATCCGTCTCCATGCAATAGACCGGTCCCTTGAACGGCAAATCTGGATGTAAGCCCATCCCCTCGCTAATAAGCTTTTCTCACCCATCCCTAACCTTTCACAAAAACCTTTATTCTTCGCGCCCATTGCTGTTCGAATGATTTAGTCTCCCTCTGATGGGTTCAGAACTACGTTTACGGCAAACACAAACGTCCAGATGAAATTTGCTGTTTGCCAAAAATCAATGCAACTTATTTGAGTTAATCTCATCTCATTTCTAGCTTGAAAGCCACAGCTATCGAGCAAATACTAACTAAAAAAACATACCCTACAATAAAATAATTTTCAGCTTACCATTTGCCGTTTGCCGTGAACGTGGTTCAATACCTCTCTAATACCAGAGTCGGGGAACACTCGTCCGGCTCGTCTTCCTGCGTTGTCCGGTTAAGTGCAATCTCGCCTTCGTCCACTGAGCATGACCGGCTCTGAGGACCTCACTGCCATCCACAGCGGCGAGCCTTGTCACTCTAAGACATCCTGAAAAAGACTGCTATGCCACAATACGAGACGGTAATTGAAAGCTCTACAAAGTCGCATCTTATCACTAATGACTTGAATAAAATTTATAACAAAGTCACCATGAGGGGAGTTGGTATCACGGACTGTTTTTACTGGTACTGCATGTTCTTTGCCAGTACTCATCGATGTCATCTGAGACAGCGATCTCAAAGGGCACTCTTAAAAGAGAAAATCCTTCTGATCGTATAAGTTCCCATTCTTCAAGTCAAAAACACGAAGCCTCACTCTCTTTACTAGTTTAAACGTCAAGCTTGATCTTGAATTGATTTCTTTGAGTATCATCGACAGTCCGGCTTGTTTCATGTCAGAAATTCAAGGCAATTCCAGACCTAAGTTTAGAGAACAGTCTTCCAACGTTAGAGACTGGTCTCTCAATAGATGATTTCAAACTGTCTCATATTTCGTAAAGTACCAATGGAACATTTCTTCATAACATAATTTCTTAATAACCGTTGTTGTATCATGCAGGACACATTCCACAGGCTGCTTACTATCTGTGAGGCAAATGAGCCTCGTTTAGTAAAGATAACGTATAGATTTCCAAGAGGATTTCTAAGACGGTGATTGGAAATCGTTACGTTTTTCCTGTTTCAAGATTGAGTTTGGCGGCACTAAGCTGAATTTTCTGTAGACTACCAAGTTTAGCTTCACTACAATCATCCCACACAATGACTATTAAAAATGTTTAATCTACCTATAAATTGCTTCACTTTCTCGGTCAGAAATGTCATTAGGTCTTTAATGCGATGCATCCCAACTAAATTAAATTAATAGGTCTCTCTATTATCCAGTTCCTTGGGGTGAGTCTCCAGCGAACACCTTGCAACTTCCGCGTGTCCGGCTGCAGGTTTCAAAAAAGAGCTTGCAGCTGTCACCTGTCGCTTGTCGTCAATCCAAAGGGCTATTCTGTGCTGTCAGTTCCGATCAGTTTTCCGTGGCTACCCTGCACGTGACTAAATGATCATGGCAGAGTGGGCGGTGTGCAATTCCGAGTAACTCTTGACATCTCAAGAAGACTGCAAGTCGCGTAGAGAGGTGCCCAAGATTCACTAAGATTCACTCAGTCCAAAATCGCCTTAACAGCCTAATCTAAGATGCATGCGTTCTTCCGTTGTGAGTCCCAAACTGCTCCTGATAGCCGGAGCTGATAGCTAAGCCCGTGTCTCGCGTGGGCAGGGTTGACAATCCCTGAAGTAGTGCTGCCTAAGCAGGCACTACCCGCTACTCAGACACAACTGCAACACCACAACGAGTATTATTCCTACTCTCAAGCCTCGCTGCTTGTCCACAACACCACTCCCCAGGATCATTGTCTATTTCAACGAAAGGAAACGAAACAGACAACCTCTCATTTTCGGGGAGCCTGTAAAACTCAAGGACGACGTAATACAAAGAAAATAATACAGCTAAAACAATAACCCGTCCCTAACAATAGCTAAAAACAAAGAAAAAAACTTGTGAGGTTGTTACATCGAGAATGACCCATCGAGTGACACAACGACAAGGAGTTTTTAGTTCTGAGCATGCGTACTTGGAAAATATTTGACCTCCCAAACTGACATGCACACTTTGCAGCTGGGCTCATGGTTGCCCGGTTATTTTTAACAACAAAGTATAGGGCCATATCTCATAAACACATCATATATGTTTGTTATGTTTGTTTTTATTCCGTATAAAGTACATTGCCATAACAATATGAACCATGGTATTTACAATTTAAATATGACACTCTTGTACATCCTCAAGTTTTCTTTATTTTTGTAAAGGAAAATACCACAGCAAACAGTTCATTATTCAAAGAGTGGAACAGAAATTTCCCTCTCGCTGAATTTTAAAGGCGTGGAACTGTCACCGCAGAAAAACTCTCCAGTGTAATCTTCATAAGTTCTTGGTCTGTACACATAGGATTATTCCACTTTCAGGAAGCTTTGTAAAAGATCCTCAAAGCATATTAAGGAAGGCAATTCCTGGGGACCAGTTCTTTGCTAAAACAAGAAAGTAAAAGGTGAATATTAGAAGTAAACTCTCATTATTATTCCTATGAGACACCCCGAGATTTAATAATGTCACAAACGGCCATGGAACAAAGGAACAAACAATTGGACATACAAAAAGTAGATAAATGTACAATCACTGACCTGCCAGGAAAAAGATCTGTGTAGAAGCCTAGCGGTCATGCTCTTCGACAAAAACATTTGCCTTCATTTAAGAGGTTTCCGATTTTTTTAAAACACTGCCCACGGCCGACAGATTACATGCATTACAAATGGAATAAGAGTTCTTTTTTAATTCAAATTTCAGCAAATGACGACTAATAAAATGAACAAGTCAAACGATACAGCAATTAATGAAAAAACCCACACCATCTTTGGTCGAGTAAACCCGAAAATATGGCTTATTTCTCCAGGTTGCTTGCTGTGTGATTGAACATACAGTTTTCAGAGAATGAGGATGTAAACAAATGAGATCCCATGCAGCTACAAATTACTGAGTCCTTTGGGGTCACACTCTGCAACGTGACCCAGAGAGCACAGAACCACACACCCTTGATTGTAATCCCAAACACTGGGCCAAAAGAGGGCTGCTTTGTTAAACTGGACCTGCCCAAGCACCTACTGTAACCTTTAAGAGATGCTGGGCTGAAGAATGGATAGTTGTCATCAACAAATAGTTAACATTTTGCAAAACATCCATCTTTTTGGAGGGAAATTTGATTTTATCACATTTGTGGTCCAGGATTTGTTTGAGTTTGGGAAGGATATACTGAACATTTGCTGGAGGAAATTCCATCTAGGAATGATCAAAATTAATGTTATTTTAAGCCAACAAAAGTTTCAAAACTTTTGCTCTTAAAGTTGAGTAAAGTGGTCAGCAATCACTGGCCTGGCTTACCAGTGGCCCAATGAACTCAATTACATGGAAAAATGTCTGCCTGGCTAGCCGGGATCCCGGCTTTGCAATACCCAGATTTCGGATAACCAGGGTGGCCCATAATTTTTGTCATATATTATTTGGCAAAGCTGATTTTTGATGAATTTGACTGGTCAGCAGGGATCTCGGCAAACTGAGTTCGGCCCGGCTGGCCCAGCTCATGTAATTGAGCCCTAAGGGTGTCTTCCACTGGCCTCATTCTGCAATAAGAATACAACGATTTACACCTAAGAATAAGTCCTACTAACAGTAGCAGAATTCTGATGTTATCAGAACTCAAAATAGATTTTCAGAATCATTTCCAGACAACATGCTGTAGAAATATCTTCCCAAAACTTAGAAGTTGTTCCTTTTCTTCTTATTCCAGAAAAGGGTCAATGGAATGCACCCTAAATTAAAGGCAAAACATGTGAGAATATTACTTACAAACTCCATATTTTGACTTGTAGTACTCTTTGGTGAACTCATCAGAGTCACAGTGGAGAAATTTACAGCCCCAAACAGTATTACAGAGCCAAGAGTAAGGTGATCTGTATGAATTGCACCAGTCTGATAAAATGACAAGAAAACAAAACGATAATCAGTGGCAGAATCACAGCAAAAATGATGTTACAGAGAAGTGGTGTAATATGACTGGCTAGCAGGCTGGACTTTTGATCTGAATGTGATGGCTCAAGGTGAACTCGCAGCTGTTACACTGTTTCTTTGGTCAAGGAACTTTGCTCCATTGTCTTTTCTCCAGTTAACCCTGTGATAGACTTGCATTCTATCCAGGAGACATCCCAATGCTATCAAGTGGCTTTATACTACAGAAGCTGGGTTTAAGCCACAGCTCAGTGGGGTGCTTGACTTTTCTGCAACTTTACCAATAGATGCTATTTTGGGGACTTGCTAAAAGACTGAAATCTACCTTCAAGCAGTCCAGGATCCCCCTTCCACAGGGCAACCCCTGGGAGAAGTCCAGCCCTTGGTACCCAGGGGGGGGGAATTGCTTGTAGCAGAATTGTCCCAGGGATATGGGGGCCAGGCAAATGGAAGTTTATTGTTGAGAATTATATCACTTCACAGTTCACACAATGATACGGGGCTGTGTGGAGAAGACTGTTCATTTCACCAAAGGCGTTTTTTATTAAGTTCTTGGCAAAGGATCTGGTATTGCTATTTTATGAAAATCAATATTGCAGAGAGTTGGACATAAAGTAGCAGCAAAAAGGATGAGGCTTGCTGGGCACTGTCAAAGACATTCGTACTTCCCAGCACACAAACACGTCCCTTGGGAGCCAACCCACGGCCATAGAAGTGGAGTGCGACCAAAATCAACATTCATTGATATCTTAAAGCGAAATGCTGACGTAGACTCTAGTCAGGAGTTGGAGGCACTGATGCATGATCAAAGAGTCTGGAGTAATCTCATTAAGGCTCGGCTGTGGCTGTCATAGTAGTAGTAGTAGCAGTAGCAGTAGCAGTAGCAGTATCAGTAGCAGTAGCAGTAGTACTAGTAGTAGTAGTAGTAGTAGTAGTAGTTATAGTAGCAGCAGTAGCAGTAGCAGTAGTGAGCTGAAGAAATGATCCTCGCACTTTCTGGACAATTTAAGCAATTGTCCCTTATATGCACTTGAAAAATTCAAGTGACTCCAACGGGATTCAAACCCACGACCTCTGCGATGCCGGTGCAGTTTAAATGTGCGAGGATCATTTCTTCAGCTCATTTCTAACCTGCACTTCATAATCATTTCTTTCAGTAGTAGTAGTAGCAGTAGCAGTAGTACTTGTAGTAGTAGTAGTAGTAGTAGCAGTAGTAGTAGTAGTCATAGTCGTTGTCGTCGTCGTAGAAGTAGTAGTAGTGCTAGTAGTAGTAGTAGTATATATCTTGTGCTGAAAGCAACAAGATATATACTACTAGATATATCTACAAGATATATCTAGTTATAATCCATCAAATATTTTCGCTCGTGCGCGATTGGTCTAAACACGTCACATGACCGAATATTCTCCAGCTAAAACTGGGGAATATCTATTATATTTACTAAACTGCGCGCGTTGCGAAAAAGATTTAAAGGATATTAAACACAATAGCCTCCATTTGATGCAAAAATATGCTAGGATATTTGTCCGCGGACATTATCTGTTCCTCGAAGCTCACAGTTTTCCTTGAGCTACGCTCACGGAAAACTGTTCACTTCTCGGAACAGACTATAATGTCCGTGGACAAATATCCTAGCATATTTTCGCGTCAAATGGAGGCTATTGTTTATATATATCTATATTGTGCTGAAAGCAACAGATTTGTGGTCCTGGGGTGGGGAATTGTCTCTTTCCATTTGCCTGGGGGAGTAATCCTGTAGCTCTTCCAGACCTGTATTTTGATTGGTCCCTATCACCAGTAGCTTCTTTTGTTATCAGGGCTAGGGGCATTCATTGTTGGTGTCATATCAGCTCTTGTTTCGTTCTCCAATCAATGACCATGTCTGGAAAGCTACAGGCTCTCTCGCCTGGGGGTGAGGAATTGGCCCTTAAGAAAGAGAAGAAAACTGCAAATCCTGGAGGGTGTGCCCCACTGGGAGGGGGGGGGGGGGGG
>BLFK01000235.1:296374-305914 GCA_014634185.1 Astreopora myriophthalma | reverse complement strand
GGGGGGGGGGGGGGGGGGGGTCATGGTAGCAGGTAGAATTGAACCATGAACCATGCATTATTATTAAATCACTAAACAAAACAGAACAGAAAGCTGATCTCCATTTACTATTATTAAAAGGTTTGAGGAAACCTAAAATAGTCCAGTTGTATCAAATTTCAACCATAATTTTTCAGTTATAAAACCTGCAGACAACGTAACAACCGTTCAGCTAGCCTTACCTCAACCTGAACGGGTGCGGGTCACATTCAGTGACGAGCATGGCGCAACACGATGACGAATACCTACAAAGTATGTTGCATTCTTCAACAGATTTCAAATGCTTTCACTGAAGAATGGCGACCACATAAAAGACATCCCATTGAGAAACATGTGCGATTGTGATCGCCGCAACGGACATTGGGCATTATGATGGCCACGCGATATTGTTCCCAGGGGAGAGTGAGTGGGTTAGATTTAGCATGGCGTTTTATACAGCCAATGGCAAACGGCAAGCTGCTGCTTGTCATAAAACCATGAAAATTATCTTATTCTAGCTTATTTCAATGTTTTTAGTACTTGCTTGATAGGTGTGGCTAACAGGCAAAATATAAGCTGAAATGAAATAAATTTCAAATTTCATGACTTCAGTTAGTGAACTGCAATTTCAGCCTGACCTTTGCCGTTTGCCGTAAACGCGATGCTAAATCTCTCTATTAGAGGTGCCGATACCAGTTACCGCACACTAAATATCTAAAAGAAAATAAAACCACTAGCGGTACCATCGCTTGTACCAGTCTCGGCGTAGGCTCCTAAGTCACAAGTGTACTTTCGTACTCGCAGCTCAGTTCCATCCCGCTTATAACTTCGATCGATTATCAATTTTGTCTTCCGTATGGTGCTTGGTTTTTGGGTATGCATTGGAATACACCGAGTTCACGCATGCGCATCTGATCATTTTTAGCCAATTTGTTCTGCTTTGTTTGGATTCTGCGGGAACAGAAGAGAACGACAATTTAGCGTATACAATGACATTAACGTGTCTGGTAGTAAAATCCCTTTTCTTGTACACGAGATTTGCGTTTAGAAGAATGAAAGAATTTCAACCTAAAGCGTTCTTTGCCGAACTATTAATCAATGTTGCACGAGTAAGGCTAATGACTTTTTCGCCGCTTTTTTCGTTGTTTTCATTTCCGTTCTTTCTCGGCACCGCGGTAAAACGTACTGCGCATGAGTGCAAATTTGGGCTTCCGGTTAATTACGCATTTCCGGTGCAAACAAGGCAAAATCCCGTACCGAGAAGTTTGAAAACAAAAAGTAAGAGTTAGCATGAGAAAGTGGGAGAAAGGTTAGTCTCGTTGAAAAGTTCATTCTTCATTTAAGTTTCAAGCGCTTGCACCAAGGGGTTTGGTGTTTGCACCCGCAACGAAATATGAGAGAATTTCGGGCGCGTTGGCGCTCGACAAGAGCAATTTTTTTTAAACGCAGTTCTCCTTGTTGCGTTGGTTTGGTTGTGTGGTTCCCTCGCAGAAAAATGTGGGAAAGCCAACAAAAGCAGCCGTAAATGTGCCGGTAAAAAATATTTTCTGCAAACCGGAAATGCCGAAGTTAACGCATGCGCATTGCCGCGGTGTTTACTAGCATATTTGCTACTCTAAATTCAGCACATCACCACCCAATTTACAAACACCTTTCCACTACCTATTAAGCACCTGTTAGCCCGGTTGGTAGCGCACCGGACTTCTATGCAGGGCCCTGTTGTTCGAAAGGTGGATACCACTATCCATCGGATAAATTGCTATCCAGCGGATAAATGCTAGCAAGTCCAATCGAATTATCCACCAGATAGTGATTTATCCAGTCTGAGTTGATAGCGCCATCCACCTTTCGAACAACTGGGCCCAGGAGACCTTGGCCGGTCCATCACTCAGGCTCTCTTAAATAACTGACGAGAGATTGTTGCCTTAGTAATGACAACTGCAAATGGTTAGAATCTGAGGTCGTCTCAGATAAGGACGACAAACTATAGCCTCTGTCTCACCAAACTTGTGTGGGACGTTAAAGAACCCAAACACTGTTAAAAAAGAGTGGGGATCGTAGTCCCAAGTGTGATGGTCCATCAAACTTTCTGTTCTGGGGACAACCTATGGATCCTACGAATTCTAAGGTGGTGAACTGTGTGGCTGCCATTCGTGCCATAAAGTAGTCTGGCAAAGTCCCCCCACTAAGTCTTGTAAAGCAATTTGAGTCAGAACTGGGTGGAGTACAACTCAGGGAGTAATTGGGCGAGTGATTTCAAAACTAAGATCACGATTAAGAGAACGATTTTTCCCTGACTTGTACGACACGAAGTCCTATTAGCAATTAATCGTAACTATACCGAAATTCGAGAAGAATATGACAGTGTTATTAACTATTTGATACGTTAATGTGTTCAACTTTCGAGTCGTTTAGACCTGAAGGGGAAAAAACAAAAGAACCAGCATGCGCTTGATGACACGTACTGTCCAATTACTCAGGCATGTGTGTACAACTATCCAATTACAAGGTGTCCAATTACAAACTGTCCGATTAATGCTGAAATCGGGGCTGCTGATAACCAATCAGAATCAAGAATTTTGTTATTAAGTTAGGAGTATTATTATTAGAGTGGTTTTCAATTGAGTGTCGTAAAACCAATACCAAAGTAATTACTTCGACAAATCACAGCAGGTGCAAACAGCGCAATGAGCCAATCAAAATTCGTAGCAATCCCACGTGCCTTGCTCAAAGCGCGGGAAAAATCGCGCTCGCAAGTCGCGATTCGTTTTGGTTTTCCTCCTCATTGGTTGATAAACTGGAGGGAGATTTTTAAGCCAATCACAAAGCGTAGCAATCGCAATCGCGTAATTACTTTCGACAGTCATTTGAAAACCGCTCTATTATTGTTGTTATTATTATTACTATTTATTGCTCTTCATCTAAATGTGTGACGAGTCAATAGACAACTGTTCTTTCCTAGAAATTTAATTTGGTCCTGTAACATTTTTATCCATATATATATATTTTTACACTTACAGACAACATAAGGCTTCACTTGATTCAATAATTAAATTAATGCAAACATTTCTATAAATTTTGGACAAAACCTCTTACAGTTTAATAACTTTAATAACAGGATTGCATTGTTTGTTTTTGTTTTTTTGGTTTTTGTTTTTTGTTTTTTTCATATGAAGAAGAGTATTAAAATGATGGTTGCTCATGACTGAATTTTTCAGTAAATAAAAATAATACCTCTATGAGACATTTGGCATGTAACAAATTTCCTTTAAAAAATACTAACGTTTTTAATACTACTCAATAATTTATATTCACTGTTTTTGCAATTCATGTTTAACTTCAAGCCATTCTCATCAAATTTCCTGTTGCATAACTACAAGCAATCCGATTTGTCTCCAAGTGCAGATGATATTTCTGGATCTAACATTTACCTGCTACTCTCCTTAAATGTTTTACAAGTTGTTGACTTCTTGCTTCAATTTCCTGCCATCATCCAATTTCCTTCATACAATAGAGACTCATCCAATACTAACCTTGGCTTGTTGTTAGTTCCCCACAAAGTAAAGATTCCCAGCCTACAACTCCAGTAATTTTTGTGCTACCTATTTACAGGATTTGTTACTACAAATACTCAGTATTAGCTGGTCATGAAAACAAAATTATTGATGAGTATGGAAACAGAAAAAATGTATTGTTTAAACTTATTTAAACTGGTAAGAACACACTTTCGTATTCATCAAAGTCACTATCACCATCGGCTGGTTCCTCATTGTCAAGCTGTGGAAAAAAAAAAAAAAGAAAAAAAAAAAGAAAAGAAAAGAAATACAGTAAAAACCCGTGTGCAAGAACCTAGTGCACAGAACCTGATGGCAGAATCTTGCCATTTTAATACCCCAAAATATAAGAACCTGTTTAGCCAAGCAAGATCTAACAGTTTCTTATGTGTGGGTTACAGTTAAATTATGACAAACATTTTAACCAAGGGGTTTGACCGTAATGAGTTCAGTCAGGCTTAACATAATACAGTTGTGAACAAATACTGTAGTGTATACGGAAGTTTAATTATTTTTCTGGTAATCAATAACTGTATCTCCTTTACATCAAATAAGAACCTAATTAAGAACCTACTTTGCCTAAATTGCCAATAACTACCCAAAAAATTGAAGAACCTATTTTGCCAGACTTCCAAAAATGTAGGTTCTTGCACGCAAGTTTCTACTGTACCACAAGAATTTGTAAAAGTGAATGCACCATGAGGCATGATTGGAAGAAGACACTGTTTCAGCCAGTTATGGCCTTAACCACAGATACAAACAAAAACAACAACAACAACAACAACAACAACAAAAACCACAGATAAACCACAGATATCAACAACCCAGTGTCAAATGTAAGTACATGCACAAATTTACGTATGTTGTTTGTAAATTTGTATTTGGTCTGACTGAACTAAAGGAACGCAATATTCTCCCTGGGTCTTCCCTTGGCTTTTGGTGAAAACAAGGCCTAAATATCATGTTTGCCTCATTACATGTTGCCTTGTGTGAGAAAAGATTAATAATGACGGACCAATGAATAAGCAAAGAATGTGCTAACAGTTGGTGCACTCGATGACAAAAAACACATATCCAGATTTTTGTGGGAAAATTAAAGAGAAATATGGATAGAGAGGAAAAGGAAAAAATCTACATACCTCGACAAGTTCATTTTCATCAAAAAGCTTCGTCAGAACCTTGCGCAGTGGGATCAAGCAGATGATGAAGAAGGGAAAAGATGGAGCGAGAACTGTCAGCTTCACAGAAATGAGAAGAGCTAAACAGATTAGCTGGATTCCAGTGTAGCAATGAATCTTGTGAGTTTTTACCTGAAGTCACCAATAAAATTAGGTTGAATTAACTTAAGCCTGATGCATCCTTCTCCCCTTAAAGTCTGTGGGTAAAATTAAGCAGTTTCTTATTGTTTTGCCTTCGAGATAAGTGTATGAAACCCAAGTTCAGTCAAAGCTCCTGAACAGTACTTTCCTGAAGTGATGTTTATTTTGCCAAGTAATGGCAGCCCATTAAAATGAAATCCTAACATTTGAGAAAGAAACACTACATGTACTTAGCAGTGCTTTCCAAGCCAGCCTGAAAAGCCTAATGACTAAAAACAAAATTGTGCTTTTCACACCAGAAAGAAATTATCTAACTACGCCTTTACAGTAAATGTGAAAGCAGGACGGTGTTCATTTTGGACAGATATGAGGCCTTCCAAGGAGTTTTGCCGACAGGTGACATGACCTCAAAATGTGGCGACATTCCTCTTCAAAAACACAGACAACCAACAGGAACTGACAGAAAGAGATCAACATTTTGTTACAGCGACACTGACAAAATATGACAGCGACACTGTCGGTAAAAAACTGGTGATGGGCTGGCTCTAAAACAAGTGACAAAATGACACCAGAACTCCCCTTTCAAGGCCTCAGATATTTGTCTGTTAGTCATTTACTGTAACAGATTTTGAAGACTTGTAACTCTAAGATAGACCTGTGTAAGGTGGATAGTGCCACCTCCAGTTCACCTAAAATTCACATCAGACAGATGCTTTTAGTCTTCTTAGTAGACCAGGGATCGATGTTCACTTTTATCAATGACTGCGGACGACTGCGGATGACTGCGAATATGGATCCCTGGTAGACTGGTTTTCCATCCTTTGTTGTGTTGCAGGAAGAAAAATATGGTGCCCAAGGGGTAACCTACTGATGTTATGTAGTCGACAGTGCTATTATACAGTTGTTGTTTCTTTCTGCCTGCAATTTGTTTAGTTTTAATACAAACGTTGCATTTCATTATGCTGTGGTCTTATTTAATTCCTCCAATCTACGATACAATGCCACTAAATATAAACATGAAACAAAATACAGAGGATAAAGTACAAAAGATAACTCGACTGTCATATTACAAGGAAAGGAGAGGGGCACATCTAGTAACCCAATATTGTGCCCTTTAGCAAAATAAGTTAATCATTATTACGCAACTGAGTTCTAAATAATTACATCTATTAATCATTATCATTGGCTTTTGGACAATCCTGGGAGATCAACAATTTTTCTTCAACATGTTCATCATCATAGTATTGTGGAATTTCACACCAAGATCGATATTCGAAAGTCAGGTTTAACTATCCTGGCAAAATATCCATGTAAAGCCTGCCAGTATCAGTTTTCCTCTAGTTTAACGTTATCAATACACACCTTTCTTACGTACTGTACATCAGGGTGATACTTGTATGGCATAAACATCATTATGAACCTGTCAACCAGCTGGATACCAGACAGTGAACACACCCCAAGGTACAAAAGCACACCAAACATGACTGGAACTGGAATACGGTTTAGTGCTGGAGCTAACAGAATTGAAATACCTGAAGAAGAATGAAGAAGAAAATTCAAAAAGAGCGATATAGAACCTTGACAAACCTAAGAACAAGCTTAATTAAATGTCTAACAAGTTTGGTTTTAAAAACCTTGGCTATAAAAGTTAACGCTAAAAACTTATCAACGTTTCGATGTCGACATGACATCATTATCAAGATGTAAAATTGAGTGGAGTGAAGAGAGCTAATATATACGAATTCTAAAATACACTCGGGAAAAACTATGCTAATTTAGATGAAAAAAAATTCAAAACGATAAAATCACGAAGCAAAACGATGTAAAATATCTTAAAACAGCTTTGAGCTAATAGAGTCTTATATTTCATATATACTTCACATCAGAGTCTTTTTTGTTTGTTTAAAGTAGGCTTTAAAGTACGCTTAATTAAATGCCATCTGAATTAGTTCAACACCTTCCTAAGCATATGTGGATAAGAAGGGAAGGAATGGAATGTTACTTTATAAGAACCATTATTATTCTAGTCACTATTGCATTATTTCACCATAAAAGGTCAAGAGAGTGCACAACATATGAGAGCATAATACACTGTAGTGTCCCTGTTTGACTGGTTTACAACAGAGTGAATACGGATGGAAAAGCAAAATTGTAAAGCGGAATTCTTTTGGAGGAGTTATTTTCGACACAATGCAAGCAATGCTGATTTGTTCATACTTCTGTGCTACGTCATGGATGATATTGCCAAAAGGTCTGGATAGAAGCAGACATGTCGATATTTTAAGAAACAACACAACACTTTAAAAAAAAAAAAACATATTTCAACAGAAACTTCTGTCATCTTCAGTTTAAATTACAAAGTACAGAGTTGAATATATAGTGTGAACAAAAGACTTTTCATTATCATTTTGTTCACACTATATATTCAACTCTGTACTTTGTAATTTAAACTGAAGATTGCAGAAGTTTCTGTTGAAACATGTTTTTTAAAAGTGTTGTGTTGTTTCTTAAAATATCAACAATGTAAGCCCTAAAAATATTTTTTAGCATGACAAGTGATTGGCATCTTTCCATTTTATCCCATCAAATAAAGACTTTTCACTAGCTTTCTGTGTTGTTTACGTCATTCGTACGTGCCACATGCAGAAGATGCTGGGTGTATTTTAACCCTCTAACAAGAAATTGAAGCCACAATAAAATCTTTTTGTAGTGGAATAATAAACCGCTTATTCAATGGTTTGACATATAATACTTGCAGACATTTTGCTCAAGAAAGAAAAATACTACGCAACTCGCAAAATATCCACACATATTATGTCTCCAACCATCAAATAAGATGTATAAAAATCAACCCAAATTTATGTCTAATCTAGTAATACTGTCTGTGAGTTGTCTGATCTAGTTGTTCTATCAAAGCACCATTTAGACAGTGACTCTCCACATGAAAACACATCTTATGGAAAAAAGCGTTTTTCGGGGAGGTTTCAAATCACTTTGAAACCCTTTTGAAACCTGGCTTCAGGGGTGTTGAAACCCTTTTGAAACCCTTTACAAACCCTTCTGAATCCATCAGAAAACCTTTACAAACCCCTTTCAAACCACTTTGAAACCCCTTCAACACCCTTTTGAAACCCTACTGTGTCTAGCAGTGCTAAACTGGATGCTCCTGTATAGATATTGCTTTGAATAAACAAATAAATAAATACGCTATGTTGATACATGTCCTTTATTCTCATCATTACCGTTAACATTATGGTGCTTTTTTTTCACTTCGCTTCTGCCTCACCTGTGAGGATATGAATGGTAATGTTTGTGATTCTTTGTTCCTTGACTTCAATAATATGCGGTCTCACACCAGGAGCATGGGAAGTACTCCACATTGTCAATGATTGTAAATGAGAAACTGAGCGAACAGTGGCAGCACACATCCAAGGCAATCCCATTAACGAACAGATGAACGACAATAGCCCCATCATGCACAAATCCAAATTAAACCCGGCACCTTTGGTAAGCTTGTTTTCCTTCTTGTTCAGGAGAACACCAGTTAATTCAGTTTCCATGAACAATAGAATACCAATAAAAACAGCAGGAACAATGGCTGCAAAAATCCAACCAGATCCCATTGGCTTTTTCATTCCACCAGGGTTTATAAACCATCCCCTTTCTTTTTGTCTTGTTGGGCTAAAGCCAGCATGAAACGGATCTCCAATAGAGACCTTTAGTGTGGTAACTTTGTCACGAAGGAATATGTCGAGTATCAGCATAGATGCCATAGCAATGACAATACCAAAGTCACTTACAAGCCTTCTTGCCTGCCGAGAGACAAAAATGTATAACACACAAATATCAATTCAGGGGCCGCGGAGCAATTATTTTGGATTGGTGGTGCTAGCTCACACATAGCGCAAGCTCAATGCGTGCCAAAGGCACGAGCAGCGTGATCTTATTGAAGCGGATCCGGGGCCATGGTCGCCCATAAAAGTTTGAAATTTGGAGCTTCTGAGATCACCGAAACATGTTTATCAAACCTAAGAAAATTTTGTCAAATTTTTATCACCATTCTGTTAATTTTCTGCACAAAAACGTACATTTAAAAGAACATATTTCAGGAGCCCATGACTCAGAGCATCCAACTGTTGTAAATTGTGTTTGCTTTTAACACAAAGATTAGAAGTACTTTTCTAAATGAAAATAAATAAATAAATCCCAGCAAAATTATTGGTGGGGCTACAGCCCACCCAGCCCCATAGCTCCGTGGTCCCTGCACATTCTGGTTGACAAATCATTTGTTGGTATTTTCCTATGCAAAAGTTGGTAACAGAATTCTCTTTTTTTGTACTTTTTGTAATTTAGGGGCTAATTGATAAGCCACACTCCAATCTTGTTCCCTTTGCCCTAAGCTGCCTAAGTCTTTGATCCATTTTTGATTCACTGGCTTAGGATACGGCAGTTATAGAAATTCACATTAATTGCCTTTAGATGCTGGTACTCATGCAAAACAATACTGCAAAAATATGACATTCTACAAACCCTTTTTCCAAAGAAATAACTTGTCCGGAACTTGCGCATGTAGAAAGCTACAAAGAAAGTTCCAAGAAGCAAAATAGTGGAAAGCAATGCTGTGTTTGGTTGTCCTTTCTTTTCAGTTC
>BLFK01000235.1:286374-291374 GCA_014634185.1 Astreopora myriophthalma | reverse complement strand
CAGACATCAAAGTTGCCACAGATCGGCCAATTTCGTGATATGTCTCTTCCTCTGAACTTGGACCCAGCAAAACAAAAAGGAATCTTACAGGAATGGACACCTCGGTGATGTTCAGGTCGCATCCTTTGGCCAGACGGACAAATGCCAGCACAGAGTGCTGAAGTTCATCCAGTGTTCCCACAAGGACCGTTGTGGCTTCTGCTCCCTCAGGAATCTTTGACTTTACATCTGATTCTTGTCGTCCTCCAGTGTCTTGCACGACAGGTTCTGGGGCAAATGACACACTAGGCTTGGGCTCCTTGTTATCATCAGTTAGCACCTGCCAAACACAAATTAAAACTTTGCAGCACAGCATATTGCTCACACGATGTTATGATGAGCCCTAGTCTTTCATTTTTATGGCTTCTTCAAGTTTTATGGCCCCATTTTTTTCTATGCATCTGGTGTGCGCTTTTGTCATAAAAGAGAAATGTTACATGTTTAAATAAGATCTACACTGCACCTCAATAATTTCCTCTCTTGGGATGTTCTCACAAGGGTCATCAATCTTCAATCGAATTGTACCATCTTCTGCTGTGGTATGCTCACTGTCTGCCCCAATTAATTCATTTTCGGATTCCACAGCAGGAAATGATGCCTTGGAGTCTTTTCTAGCCATTGCCCAGAGATTATATGAAGAGGAACGTCTTGGCATGGTCTGTGTCATTTGATACTGATGTCTGTGTCGCAACAGTAATGCTGCCAGCACTTTATTGCTATCTGTTTGGCTCAGCTGGTCTGTAATCACAAAATTTTCAACAACTGTTTCTGCTATACTTGGCAAATCAAACTTCTCCAAGTCCAGTAGCACTGTGCCTGCAAAAGAAAATTAATATATGACATTGTGTCCTTTCACATCCAGTTCAGGCTGTTTTGTTTGAAGTAGCAGTACTTTGATTCTGCAATAAACAAGGTGACATTTTAACCTTATAAATATATATTTTATACGCAGGTGTACAATAGAGGAGGCACCAGCCATACAAAACGATTCTACAGAAAAGCACATTAAATTACAAGTTTGACCCAAAAAAGGAGGAGGAGTGGGTTAAACGTTTGCATACTTTAAAGCTCAGGCCTTGACTTCTGTATAACAATCACAATCTCTGTTGAAATGAAGGGCCCAAGGTAAAAACAACGTAATTGACTTTTGCCACCATTTTTAGGCCCTTTCACAAAACCAGGGCTAGTCTCCACAACACTAACTCCACAAAAATCACAGATGAACTTCCCCATGCTATATGGCAAAAATTAGGGCAATGCAATGAAAACAAGCCCCAAAAAATGTTTCCATGTATTTTCACATTTCCTCTCTCTCGCGACACCACCCCCCCCCCCAAAAATAAACTTGAGTTCTTTTCTGTTGTTGTTTACTTGGGACTGGTAATTCCACAACTCAATTACTGTGTACTGCATGAAGTTTGGCTACAATTTACTGCAGAACCACTCAAAAAGTCAACTACAACATTTTTCCCCAGAACCCTTCAAATGTACTGTACATAAACAATTATTCAATTCTATGGAAATTATTTTTTCCAACCTCATTCAACTTGTTTTGGTGTTCAGAAGAAACTTAGTCAGTCTCATGTTAATGATATTAAACGTACATGTACATGACATGACACGTGTATTTCATGATAACCATGTACCTTTCTCTAAGCCTTTACGGAGTTCAAGCAGGCTGTGAAATGTCAATGAAGCAACATGGGGTTTTCCCCAGCGGTTTGACTCCTCGACATTCTCCTCAAACTTTATCCATCGAGCAGTTTCCTTCCATTCCATTTCCTCACCATTCTTTGTTAAGCGTTCTAACTCAATAAATGCCTGGGATTTGAAAATAAGTAATAACAATAATAAATTATAAACTGTAAATTTGTAGAGTACCTTCCTTAGAGTAATGATCAAATGCTAGCATTACTGCCAGTATTAATTTCACCATGAACTATAAATGCAAATTGAATTATGCAGACTCTGCAACATACAACATCCCTGTTGTAATACGGGTTAAGCTTTGGTGTTAATGAATCTTTATTGTGAATTGTCGTCCCAGTACACTCTAGCTTTTTATTCTATGTGAAATACTTGTCTCATATTTCTGTGCATAAGCTTGCCAACTCTAATGAAATAATTAACAAAATATAATTAAATAGCTGTAGTAAAATTTATGTGCGCTTTTTATTAAAAAAAAAAAACTCTTCTGTACGCTGTACTACTTTTTCCCCGTAACATGTGACACGAAAAGGAAACAATCCCTTTACATGCACTGCGTCAGAACTCTGGGTGAGATCCAGTGCAGAGTGAGCAACATACACCCTGTACAAACAAATATCAAATGAGGAGAGGTCAGTTCAAAAACACTTTGGTGAGTGTACCTCAAAAGTATGGCTACTTTTCCCTGCTAGGAAGCACACTTATGTCCAGAAATGCAACTACATTAGATGCACGCTCAATATTGATATCCATCACGAAGTGTCCTGTTAACTCTAAGCATCTAGTGCCTATTTCTAACAATAAGGTTAGAGTTTGCATTAGGTTTATGTCTAGGTTAGGGTGAATGCAAATGTTTATAATTAGGTGAAAGACACAGTTTGGGGGACACTTTGTGACGTTTCTTACCTGTATTTCTGAACAAGTGATGTTGAAGTTGAGAAGAAGAGCAATGGGACACTTTGTGACGCTTATCAAAATCCGTGTGCACCTAATTACTTGCATTTCTGGACATAGCGAACAAGGCTGCTCACTTTTAGACTAATTCAAGTTTTATCGCACTCACCCAAGGTTGGAAGCTACTGTCAGTTGGGACCTTAAGATCTATGACGGCAACGTCAAGGAAAACGTCACCTCAAAATTTAACTTTGCACAATTTAAGTCTTTCGCGATTTTTCTACCTTGTTTCACTCTTACAATAGTAGCGAAGTATCCTAAAAATAAATTGGTACCAGCGGCTTTAGAGTGAAAACAGAGAATAAAAGATTCTCTGATGCATGCACACATTGTCGTCACAACCACAAATTTGGTGATTTCACGTCATCGTTATACAGAGTACCGCAAAAATATGAACTCCGATGCGTGCTGCACATGCAGCACGATTATTTTTCCTCTTTTAACCAATCATATCATTGTTTTGTGGCGTTGTCGTTGACGTCGCCGTCGTAGATCTTAAGGTCCGTACTAACAGTTTGCCACAGTTCCCAAACAATAACTAATGGATTTAAAATACATGTCGAAATAGGTATTCATGTTCGACTTATACCTCACGAGGATTGTGGTCATACTTTACAGGAAAGTGCTGCAGACTCTTGCTGATGTCTGTACTACTAAAATGAGTTTTCATTCCAGACTTATGCCGTGGAAAATGAGGCCGACGCCTCCTGAGCCCCCTTAAGTCCTCAAACCGATGCCCTGAAGGTTACAAAGAATTAAAGAAAAAATATTCAAGAATTAGCACTCCTACAAATGCAACAAAAAGGGGAAAAGGGCAAAACAACCTTTTTTTTTTTCAAATACAATTCACCCTTAAATTGAAAGAATGCACCAGTTTTCAGCTAATAGGTTTTGAAAAGTGAAAAAGACGTTCTCTGGTTCAAGGTTTTAAAAACACTGAGCTCTCGATTGCCAGTCTGCAATCTTTAAAAAGTGAGGTGTAAAAAGTGGAGGTAAAAATATATATACAAAAAGGTGAGAAAATAACAAACAAATAAATAAATACAGTAATACAAAAGGAATACTTGTATGACAATAAAATGCTAATAACATGAACAAGATTACAGTAAAATTGAGTATTGTCTTGGCAGTGGCTTAGAATTATTGTCTGCCTGGCTAGTAATTGCAGTGTGCCAGGATTCCAGCGTTTTTTTTTTACGGGTGAATTGCCTCTGTCGATGACGTGTGCATTCTCAAAATCAATAGCGTGACCTTCGAGCCATGCATGGCTGGCAATGTTGGAACCACGTTTAAAAACTTTAGTATTTCGTATGTATTCCTTTTTCCTAGTGTGTAAGCATCTACCCGTTTCTCCGATGTAGTTCCATGAGCAGTCCGCACAGGGGATTTTATAGACAACATTCGTTTGCCGATCTAATGGAGGTCTTGATTTGGGGGACGCAAATTCCTGTTGCAAGGTCTTAACCGGTCTGGTGGTGGCTCGGATGCTATTGTGATTGAGAATTCTTGTAAGTGGTTCAGTGACACCTTTGATGTATGGTAAAGCTGCAAAGCCATTTCGGGAGTCTGGTGGGTCTGTCCACTTAAAGAACATTCCCACCAACTCTTCCGGGGAAGGAATGACTTCAGCGGTCAATTTCTTCTTCAAGATGTTCGATATAGTTGCTGATGGGTAACCATTTGATTTTAACGCGTTAGAAACGTGGGTCACCTCATTCCTTATTCCTTCAGCGGTGCTCGGGAGGTTGAGTGCCCGATTTAGAAGGGTAGAGGTGGTAGGTTTTGTTTTCAACAATAAATTTTTTTAAGGAACACAAATTATGAGAAAATTTGTCATGCTTTTGGACTCTTAAAATCAACCATGGACTGTAGAATCACTATCACGGTGTAAAAGTAATGAATTAGGTTTTAGAAAGTGGTTATGCGCTACAACTTACATGCCATTTCTTCCAAATCTCGTTTAGCTAACTGACTTGCTTCATCTTTTTCTGTTGCCAGTCTTTCTTGAATAGGCTCAATCTCTCTTAGAGTCAATAAACCAGAGCGGAGCCTAGATTCCAGTTGTTCCCTTTCTGAAATGGTTCTATGCTGATGAGGGGCAGCTATCAACTGATGGTGATGATGACGACGATGATGATGTTGCTGATGAGATTTCTTGTCTCTGAGATCTTTAAGATCCTTGTCTTTTTTATCCTTGTGATCTTTGTGTTCATGGCGATGACGACTGTGACGTCTATGGTGACGCTTCCTTCTCTCAAATGACGTCTCTATCATGCTGTGTGGTCGTTCATTCTCATCGT
>BLFK01000235.1:276302-286364 GCA_014634185.1 Astreopora myriophthalma | reverse complement strand
TTTTCCTCTTTTAACCAATCATATCATTGTTTTGTGGTGTTGTCGTTGACGTCGCCGTCGTAGATCTTAAGGTCCGTACTAACAGTTTGCCACAGTTCCCAAACAATAACTAATGGATTTAAAATACATGTCGAAATAGGTATTCATGTTCGACTTATACCTCACGAGGACTGTGGTCATACTTTACAGGAAAGTGCTGCAGACTCTTGCTGATGTCTGTACTACTAAAATGAGTTTTCATTCCAGACTTATGCCGTGGAAAATGAGGCCGACGCCTCCTGAGCCCCCTTAAGTCCTCAAACCGATGCCCTGAAGGTTACAAAGAATTAAAGAAAAAATATTCAAGAATTAGCACTCCTACAAATGCAACCAAAAGGGGAAAAGGGCAAAACAACCCTTTTTTTTTTCAAATACAATTCACCCTCAAATTGAAAGAATGCAAGAATGCATGGCTGGCAATGTTGGAACCACGTTTAAAAACTTTAGTATTTCGTATGTATTCCTTTTTTCTAATGTGTAAGCATCTACCCGTTTCTCTGATGTAGTTTCATGAGCAGTCCGCACAGGGGATTTTATAGACAACATTCGTTTGCCGATCTAATGGAGGTCTTGATTTGGGGGACGCAGATTCCTGTTGCAAGGTCTTAACCGGTCTGGTGGTGGCTCGGATGCTATTGTGATTGAGAATTCTTGTAAGTGGTTCAGTGACACCTTTGATGTATGGTAAAGCTGCAAAGCCATTTCGGGAGTCTGGTGGGTCTGTCCACTTAAAGAACATTCCCACCAACTCTTCCGGGGAAGGAATGACTTCAGCAGTCGATTTCTTCTTCAAGATGTTCGATATAGTTGCTGATGGGTAACCATTTGATTTTAACGCGTTAGAAACATGGGTCAGCTCATTCCTTATTCCTTCAGCGGTGCTCGGGAGGTTGAGTGCCCGATTTAGAAGGGTAGAGGCGGTAGGTTTTGTTTTCAACAATCAATTTTTTTAAGGAAAACAAATTATGAGAAAATTTGTCATACTTTTGGACTCTTAAAATCAACCATGGACTGTAGAATCACTATCACGGTGTAAAAGTAATGAATTAGGTTTTAGAAAGTGGTTATGTGCTACAACTTACATGCCATTTCTTCCAAATCTCGTTTAGCTAACTGACTTGCTTCATCTTTTTCTGTCGCCAGTCTTTCTTGAATAGGCTCGATCTCTCTTAGAGTCAATAAACCAGAGCGGAGCCGAGATTCCAGTTGTTCCCTTTCTGAAATGGTTCTATGCTGATGAGCGGCAGCTACCAACTGATGGTGATGATGACGACGATGATGGTGATGTTGCTGGTGAGGTTTCTTGTCTCTGAGATCTTTAAGATCCTTGTCTTTTTTATCCTTGTGATCTTTGTGTTCATGGCGATGACGACCGTGACGTCTATGGTGACGCTTCTTTCTCTCAAATGACGTCTCTATCATGCTGTGTGGTCGTTCATTCTCATCATCATATTGGCCATGAGCTTCTTGTCCTTCATTGATTTTAGGAAGAACACGGATTTCTCGAGATCGCCGCTTGTCCTTCTTTGGGCTAAAATCAGTTTTATCCAATTTGTTTAAGTTGTGTGAATGTGAATGAAGTCTTTGTAAAGGCTCATGATACCTTGTTGATGAAATGCGACGAGCTAAAAACACAGAGTAATCAAAGTTTCAAAAAGAGCACTTTTGTCAATCGTCTGTCCAAATACCACATGTCATACCTTCACAAAATGGAGGGGTTTTTCTTTGGGAGGGGGGGCACAAAGGCTGAATTGTCTGCAGCCCGATTTGAGCTAATCAAGGTTGACCAATGTGGTAACTTATACTATTTTGGTCACAGTTGCAGTTGACCCAAGTTTAGTGTTGACTGGCCTTTGAACAACTCACCCCAATACTACTTGATAATGGCTACATATACTGTGGTGTGGCTCAAAATTAATAGGCCTTATCATGGTTTAAGCCACCACCTTGACGGGTAGGCAAAATGTAAAGAATTTACAGTGTTTGTATGGGGATCTCATTTCAAATAATTTTCCTTTAAACGTTATCTCAGAAAGAATTTTGAATTGCGAACTGAAGGCACAGGTCAAAGGATTATGCTGACCAACTTTTCGGTACCAACCTTTGCTTGAAGTTGCCCGGTGGCGTTTTCAATCTTCCATATATTTGTCTGTACCCCTCCCCCCACCCCCACTTTTCCTGCGGACTGAAAATTCCCGCGAAAAAAATTACAGACAAATATATGGAAAAATTGGAAATACTACCGGGCAACATCTAGGTAACAATTGCTCAGTATATTTCCTTTGCCCTGTATCTTAAGTTTCCAATTACCGGTAATAAATTTTTCTGAGCTGACTTTTTACCAATATTATTTGACATCGGATCCCCATACAAATACTGTAAATTCTTTATGCTTTGCCTACCTGTCAAGATGCCAGCTTAAAATTTCCTGTTAAAATGATTTCAACCAAGCTTACAATATTAATACCACGTCACTAATACTTCCCACACAATGAAAAATAACAAAGTTGTGTCTCCAGAACCATATTACAAAACAAAAACACAAATCTCTCCCAAAAGCATAGTAATTTAGAGGTTGTGCCAAAATTTTGACTCATTTGTTGCCACTGCACACCTTCAGGGTAGAATATTTATAAATAAATACATGCATAAATTTGCTAACAAATAACTTTGGAACTTGTGACAAACATGAATCTTAACTCATGAAACGGAACGTTCATGTGTCTCTCATGAGTTCACCAACAATATACATTATACACAAAAGTCAGTTTTGAATGAAATTATTTTTTACTACAGATATGCAAACAACAAATGAACAGGAAAATCCAAGGAAAAACAAGAAGTGAAAAAATGCTTCTTAAGTACTTCGCATTTATCATTTTACACCACAATCTTGTCATCTTAGAACGTTGCAGAAACCAATCTGATATCAAAAGCTGCAACACTTCAGCTCAACTAACTGCCAATCAAAATGGCATCTTTGTATACAGGTTTGAACAAATCCGCCCACTAAGGCAGAAACAAAAGACTTGGGTGTCAGAATTTTTCTGCAGCATGTATTCTAGGATTTTTATAGAGAACACGGTCTGGATGGAAGTACTTTCATTTGCTTTGCACAAGCATATCAGCAGAATATATTTTGACCCAATGCCAGCGCTCGGTATAAACTGACACTCGCAATCTGACAAAACACATCACAATGAACCAATAGATTTGTTTCTCACTTAGACAAGATATGGTTCAGTGCAAGCACAATATTAATTTAAAATAATGTTTAAAATTTTTAAGATAAGGACTCTTAACAAAAGATCGAATCTGACGGAGAGAACTACTTATACCTTCTTTGCGGACCTGGCTTCAATATCATATCATGTACCACACAATAGTGATCAAGTGGTACAGTACGCGAGTTCAATCAACATTGATATTAACACAATTTTCACGGCGTTCAAACGACAAAATTATATATGATACGACCAGGGACAACTGACTTTAATAAACTATCTATTATCCAAACAAGTCGCTAATGACAACTCACATTTATAATCTTTCTCGTCAAAGTTATAGTCGTAATGAGAAGATCCTACATCTGATGTTTGAGGTCTCGATTCAAACGGCCTCGGTGCTGCAAATGGCCGATCTAAAACCTTTCTGAAATCCTCATTATTCACACTGCTTGGCGGCTTAATCTGTGAATTTAGAAAGTGATTGAGAAGTTGTAAAATCTCCGTGAATCACACAGGAAATAACACGGCCGTGAAATGCATGCATAACCTTACCTCTTCCAGATCTGCACCATGATTGCTCGATGCAGAGGAAATCTTCCCTGTCTCAGCCATTTTCGGAAGGAATCAGTTCATGTATACCATAGAACACGTGCATCAGGGAGAAAAATAACTTGCCCCAGTTCAAGGAGACTACAACGAAAACGTCAGCTCGTATTTTTACTGGAGACAGCATCGATCAAGCCATGATCGAAACCTCGGTGAGATGAAATCTCGCGCCACGATATTCCGGATTGATGAGAACAAATGACAAACAGTGGCGTATCACAGACAACCAATAAGATGATAACATACGCTTTAACCAGCCTTGAGATAAAAATGAAGCTACGCGTGATGATAGAAAATCGCTGTGGAATAGACACAATTAATGTGAAAAGCAACACAACCCCTTCTACAGTTTGTTTGCATGTCTTTTGGTGCGGACCAGCCCCCTTGAATTATCCAATCACTAACGTCCATATTAATCACGTGCATGAAACCACGTGCTGCAAGGTTGACCAAGTTGGAGAAGACGGCAAACAAAGCTTGTTGACGATTATTCCCGTTTTAGTAAAATTAAAACAGCTACTCGTGACTCCAAAACTCTTAGGGTTCAAAATTCCGGACTCCCTTTCAGTTTCTAACAAATAATCTTGAAAATTGTTATCGTTAGGATGGGAGGCTAACTACCGTGCCTCTCAGTGTGCAAAAAGCTAAAAAAAGGTGATCAAGTTGTCTCTTCACTTGATGAAAAAGCAATGCTCAAAACTTCAAGAAGCCTGCAATGTACAGCAAAGTTGTCTGCTCATCACCTTTGATAATTTTCAGTCACCTGGGATTTGTTTGTTTGCTTGTTTTCGTTTTTGGTTTTTGCACCTCTCAAGGAAATTCCCCAAAACTCCACATGGCAGCGGGTCTCCCAGGGGTTTTGGGGAACAGAATATCCCAGGAACAAGGGAACATAAACCATTTTAGGGATAAAACAGCTGGGAACAAGTTCAGAATTAATTTTGGGAACAAGGAAACATAAACCAATTTTTTAAAGGGAACAAAGACTCCCCCCACCCCCTCCTGGTAGGCCCTCATGAGATGAGACCCCGCAGCTCTCAAGAGGTGGTCTGTGATTGGAGAACGAAACAATCGGTGACACAACACTTATTGCTCCTTAACAACAGTTGTTTTGCAGTGTTTTGCTCTGGCAGGGCCTGCATCCCTACCTCACAAATCAAGAAAAGAAGCCTTGTCACTCTGGCATCTCACTGAAGCAGAGACTGACGATTTTTTTCAAATTCCAGGCCCACCAATGGCCATCCTCCCTGAAGAACTGGATCTGCCAAGTATTACGAGTGCTGGGCATGACCATGTGCATACAGAATTAATATTTTCTTGTTGTTGTTGTTTTTTTGAAGAAGGTACAGGAGACATCACATAGTTTTTTGTGTTAAAGGCATTGTTGAGTGTAACAATTTGCCTTTGAATGTGTGTTGAGGAGATGAAAGGGGGTCCTGACAGTAAATTGTTCTTACTCTTCTGGCATAGACAGAATACATTAATTACAACAAATTTAAATATATACAGTGCATGTGTGTGTGGGAGGGGGAGGCGGATTAGACAGCGATAGACAGACAACTACCCCTAACCCTAACATAGAACAAATACTTGAAACATGCATTTAAAACAAGACTTTATTCAGAGATTATGTATTAAAGCATAACTATATTTGAAGTTTATGCATATATGATTTCTTACACGCTACACTTTCTCTTCAACTCTAGCAATAAATTCAGCACAGTATACGTATGAATTACCCTTGAGAGTATAAAAGCACAAAAAGCTGGCCATGTTTTAATTCAGAATAAACCAAAATCGCATCTTGCACACCTGTGACAGGTTATTTAGAGGTGGAAAAGTTCAGAATAACTCATTAACTGTAGCCTACAAGGATGTAAACAAGGTAAGGAGCATCTACTAACGGCATCTGAGGATGTGGTTAATCTTTGCGACCAGCTTACTGTCTGGTGGGCTTAAAAAAAGAATCCGTTAAAATAACACCAAACAATACCAACTAAATCTATTGTCTCCACCACGCAAATCAAGCATATGACATCATAAACTTTTGTCTAATGGTTGCAAGACTTCACATTTATTTAACAGAAAGAGAAGTTGAGAACAACTGCCTTGATAATAAAAAATTAAACAGTGGGAAAAGGCAGTCCAAAGCCTCACAAGCCCCCATGTTTGTATGTTACACTACACAGGGGTTTCATTTCAGGCTGGACGCCGGATGCAACATCCAGTTGTTTGACATGTAATGTCTGGTAGTTCACACACGAAATAATTATGTTTTTAAGTGTGAAAACAGTGCACATCCGCCAGCTGAACCACTGCCTCTGGTACTTCTAAATGCTACCGAAACCCCTGACTACACCTAATGTTTTAGCATCCCGTAAACCGTGATTACCAAAGCTATCATTTCATCATTTTGAACTGTTATTAAAAAAAAAAGCTATAAATAATAAATTGAGATTGCACATATAAGCCAGGGGGTCAAGCACTCAGATAACTGTCAGACATAAAGGCATTATTACACTGTCTCGCAATATTTTCCTCAGTACCATTGCAAGACAAGCTGCAAGAGACATTGCTTAGTGTACCATACCTTGCAATGGGTGAAATTGTTGAGACAAGTTGAACAAAAAGTAGAACTCAATTCTAATTTCTGCAACAGTTTCTGCAACTTGTCTTGCAATGATTTTGGCTGTTGCAAGGTATGTTACTCTGGGACATGTCTTGTGCATCATCTCACATTGTCATTGTGACGCAAGTTGTACCAAAAATTGCATGGTGTAACATCATCTTAGATGCTCTCATATTGTGTTAGATACAGGGATGCAAAGCACTTTAGGAAAGTGTATCCCGCCAGTGTAAAAATAGACAATATATAAACAATTATGAGCATGCTGCAGTACAGCTTTTTTTTATTTTCAGCCATAATTTTTAAGATTACCAAGAACATAGACTGACAGTTCCATTTCAAAATCCAATTTTCCACCGAATTAGCCTTCAAATTTGATGACTGTCTTAGTGGAACTTTTTTACCTTTCATATTCATTCGGAAAGTATACATATTGCATGGTTAATGGCTTTGCCCTGGTCTTTCAAGGAAAGAATAATTACAAATCAAGTTTCCACCTGAGATCACATACTAACGCTAAATGATCTGAGGGAAGAACAACTGATGGCAGAGCTAAATGAAGGGAAAGCTCATCTTCACTCGGCAAAGGAACAACTGATTCGACTTCCAGGTATTTTTTATCAGCCAGAATATAGTCTAGAGTCCCTTTGAATCCTTTAGTATAGTTTGTGAAAGGAGGAAAGCTGCAAGCAGAGCACAGGCTAAAATCATGGCTGAGTGACAAAGTTGTACAATGTTGCTCCTTGTCTTCACAAAATATCCAGTCACGATGTGTTGCGTCAATGTGACCAGATGTGAGGAGCTCTAAGAGACCGGATCTCGGAATGCTGTTAAAATCACCACAGAAAAGAAAAGCCACTTGAGGCTGTTGGTGCACTGCATCATTCTTCTTCTGAAAAGGCACATCGCCAATGTCTGCTTGGACATTCCCAGGAGAGTTCATGCTAGAGTCAGCTGCACCCAAGCAAAACTGTGAAATAACTTTCTGGGCATGATTCAAAATGATGGAAACCTGAAGCAAGCGTATATGCGGGTGGCTGGGTTTGAAGTACAGATGAGTATTGGCCACACAGAGGTACTGGTTGTTGAGACCAGTGACCTTGAACATAGACATCTGAACAACTGCATTCCTCTTCTGCAGAGTTTGCAGTAAAATTGGCATCGACGATACATGATCTAATACTGCTTCATGTGCTGGATCCCCTAGCAAGGATTCATTCAGAATTATGTCATGTTGGCTTACCAGGGAAAACTTACTTTTACGAAAAAATATTGCCTCCCCTTCTGGAACTTCACCACCTTTACATTTAAGCAAACCTTCGAACCCCATAGTTTCGAGAGCTGGGCAAAGATTATGCTTGAATATTTTAGACCCACACTCTTGCAGGCAAATAAGATCAGCATTGTAACCAGGAATTTCTTTGAGCAGTAACTGCTGGCGGTAGCTGATGTCCAAAGCATAGGGTGGACAATATGGGAATAATACTGTCTGAGCAAACTCATCCTTGGAATATGCATCAGCAAGGATGTTATACGAGACAACTCTGAATGTGTGATGGTCAGCGGTTGGTTTCTTGGTGTAGATGTGACGAGCATCAAAAGGACTTAGTCCAGGTCCTGCTGCCACTGCGACAGAACTTGTTACCTCTGATATCACGTCACTTACTCTTGAACCATTTCCTGGTGCACAAGCTAGTTTTAGAAAGCAACCAACATCAAAGATGCATGGAGTGTACAAAAACTCACCACCAACTCTCTCCCAGTTCAAAACTTCACATGCTGAGGCTGGCACCGAGCTTGCTTGTTCTTTACTGTGATTGGTTGATTTGTACCAAGTGTAAATGCAGTTCTGTTTATCAGCAAATTCCAAATTCAAATAGGGCATCACAGGAAACCCTGACATGATGTTGTCGGGAAGAGTTAAAGACAAGACTGTGGGCGGGTTTACTTCCACACTGTAAGACTCGGACCCAATCTTCAGAGTTGAACCGTCTTTCCAGGCATCGCCATTGGTAAGACCGGAACATACCTGCTCACCTTTAAACCAAAGGCTCGCCCCACCATCTGCATCAGCCCCGCTTTCGTTACAGTCATCGTCCTTTCTCGCTTTTTTTGCTTTTTTTTTCGAAGAAAGCTCAATCCTGGTCAATGCTCTAGACAATACTTCGCCTTTACTTCGCTGCATTTTCCGTTGCTTCCCTTCATAACTGAAAGAAATCGTTAAATCAGCTTCTTCCTGAACACTTCTAACAACTGCTACCGGCATCTTTGACCAGAAATAACGAAAGAAACAACGCCCCGTAGAAAGTAAAACTGACTCCACTGAGGTTGCCCTTGTCATATTACCGGCAAAGAACTCATCGTTAGCGTACGAAGGACTGGGCCGGGTTACGGAGAATCATGTGACCTTGAGGACGTCACATGCGCAATTTTTTTTTTCTTTTTTAGGGGGGAATATTTTCTTTATTCCTATTCCGGTTTCTTCCAGATTAGGATTAACGGAATAACTGGGAATAAGGTTTTCCGAAAGAACGCGTTTTCCGAAAACGGAGCGGTTATTGCGGGTGTGACCTGGGTCCAGTTGTTCAAAGCCCGATTAAGCTAATAGTGGTGATAAATGCAAGAGTTTCGCCGTGTAACACCACTTCAGGTGAAACTTGTTTCGCAGCGCCGTTGCACAAAAGTTTTAGCTAAAAGTTTGAACGTGTAACAGTGGCTTTACACACATTTTATATTATAGAATAGAAGAAAAAGTAGACAGTAGAATAATTAGGACATGAACTTCAGAATTAGTGCACATGTGTGCAGCGTCCGAAGGAACAAAAGCTTCCTAGTTGGACACCACCATGGTCAGGTAAATGACAGGCTAAACTTCAACTAACACATTTCATTTCCCTTAAAGGTGTGGCAGGAAGGACAAATTCACTCAGGAAGGTAGCAAGAATTTCAGATTTGATTCAGTAATCAAAAGATGAGATTTCCATTCTTTCTTAGAAGTATTATGAAGCAGACACTTAAATTTAAGGGGCACAGATTCCCAAATCTTTGACGCAGAAAACGTAAAGGACGATTTACCAGAGTTGGTAGACATTCTGGGTCTAAAAAATTGAGATTGGTGGCAAATCTCGTATTGTAACTATGCACATTAGATGCTGGAGTCAGTCATCGCAAAAGAATGCGCTCTGAGATATTCATGGAACACAACACTTATTTGGGTAACCGCCATTGATATTAAGGTCTTATTGTGTGGAATTTCCGGAGACTTTGATAAGATTGTACATACTTGTATCTATTCTTAAGACACTGTTACACCGGCGGAGCAATGTTTAGAACAACTTTAATATGTCGAAACTTCCTTGCGACGGAGACATGTTGCACGAAACATCCCACAAAACGGCGCCTTGAATCCAAGGGTACTTATCATTTACACCGAAAACCCGGAAATTTCGGTTGGAACGTCAAAAGGTACGCACCATTCCATTTGGAACTTTTCAGAAATTACGATGCATGGGCAGAATCAGTGTCGTATTTCTGTTTTTTTTTTTTTTTTGGGGGGGGGGGGTT
>BLFK01000235.1:246454-268954 GCA_014634185.1 Astreopora myriophthalma | reverse complement strand
GCTATATTCTTTGACAAGATATAGGCAAGTGTCCTTGGCACCTAAACGTATAGAAGCTAACCTGAAAGAAAATGATGTCACAAAAAAAAACGGACTTCACTAGCGCGCTTAAGTGCGCGCGCTCGCGTAGCTTAATTCCCAGCTACGCGTTACACGTCTAATTAAATTGCGACGCCATTGCGTGCATTTGCGTTGGCTCGATGACTTGCGTCTTATTCGACCGTGCTTAAATTTCCACGCAAGTAGGGGGAAGTTTTTCCGCTGTTTGGTGACCGACGCAATCGGTACCTGTGAAAACTGTCCAACACTCCATTTGGCCACTTAGGGCTTAAAGGGGCAGTGTCACGCTATTTTCGTCAAACTTCAGAACAGTAAAACACGTCTTTGCGTCAATGTAGACCAAAAACTAATGCTGTACTTTTATTTCCAATAACCATTGAAGTGCACTGAAGCTATTCTTTGTTGTCTGCATCCAAGGATGGAGAGGATGGAAATGGATTGAAACTTGAAAAAACTGGCCAGTTTTTTCAAGTTTGTAGACGGTGTCTGCAGAAAGTTGTCAAAAGTTAAATACGAATAGCTCTTTGTGACATAAATAACTTTCTTATCTTGTCAGTGGGTTGTCTGGAATGTTGTACGTGCGAGCTATACGACTAAATTAGATTTTTACCCAGTTTTCACCTAAAAACAGCAAAATTAGCATGACAGTGCCCCTTTAATATACACCCCGAACAAAAATAAAGATTACGTGATTGTTATGCTACAATGTTAGACGCGCGTTGCGCGGCTAAACGTCATTCAAATGAATACGCAAACAACAATGGCGATTCTTTTCTTTTGCCAGGAATTATACATAGCATTCTTAAAAGAACGTTTCCTTCAAAATAGTTCTTGTACAAATATAGAGGTGGTAAGGACTTAAATTGATTAAAAAATATAGAGTAGAGTAGAAGCTTTAATCTAAGTTAAGAGTGAAACTTTCAACAGAGAATCCTCTGGGATGTGAGGAAATGATGATATTAAGCCGAGATCAAATTGACTTGGAGTAAGATTTTTTCACATGAAGGCACGGACTTCCAAGGAAAAGAAACTGTCATGCAAGAAATAAGCGAGATTGCAAGTCTTGAAGCAACTGTTTTCTTATTTAAATTTGATGAAAACATCAGTATACGGGTCTTTCACTCAGTTTATGCTACGCCGCGAGTGAAGAACAAGTGAGACACAAGTTAGTGACACAAGGCAAAAAGGCAACGACGACGACAACAACAACAACAATAACAACAACAACTTGTCTTGATAAAAAGTTTAAACCTGTTAAAAATTTGTACAAAGTTTCTGGTCCCATATTTAGCGAATGCGCATGCGCAAACGGTGTGTACTCTAATGCGTGCCCAAAGCGCACCATATGGAAGACATAATGACTACATTCTAAAATATGTATCCCTCGAAATCTCAGCATGTTGCTACGGGTAAGAAATGGGGAGGGCGAATGGAATCCACCCGTTCCCTCAATTCCCCTTCCCACATTGTTTCCAAGACTCCACACAATAAAGGGAAAAAGGACTCCTAAAAAATGTGGTGCCGCTATCCAAATTGACTTGATTTTTATTGTCTTAGCTACGAAATATTAATATGTACAAATAATTACTTGTGATATCTAGGGCGGAAAAATTACTTAAGTATACAAATAGTAGTATTATTGGACAATCCACTTATTAAAAAAGCGATTAGAAAAATTAGAATATTAATTTTCAACATCAACGCTTGCATACGTCAATGTTATATAAACGTAAATGTTCCTGTTTTAAAAACGGACTTTACGCACAGATACACCTCACAGCAATATTGACAAAATATTTTGATAGATTTAGGACCACGCGACGGTAAACCCGGATGACACAAAACTAACTGATCATGATTTTCCCGCGTTTCTAGGAGCGAGCACTGTTAACTTAACGGGGTTTTCAGCGCAAAGATCACTATTCAAATGCCCACGAAATGCCCACGACTCGAGGTATTACATAAAAAAAAGCGGTATTATTTCCGTTTAGCTGTTATTTTGCACTAAAGCCCCCGACACACCAGTCGATTTTACACACCGATCGCTGCGATCAGAGTATAAAATCGCCGATATCTAGCATGTCACATATCGGCGATTAAATTCACGGCAAAACACCTTATTCTAAAATGGCCGCCATTTTAATATTCTTTTGTTTTTATTCAAATTAGCCCTTGTTGCCTCGTTCAAGGTAAATTATTCTTTTGAATTTTGAGCTTGAGAAAGAGGCATCGAGGGCTAATTTGAATAAAAACAAAAGGATCTTAAAATGGCAGCCATTTTGGAATAAGGTGTATACGCCTGGTGTGCCCGCCCCTGCGATTTTTTACGCCCGTCGCAGCGAATTGATAAACGATTCAACCAATAAGACCGAACGATTTTGTCACCTGACTAAAAATGGCGGACAACAGTCATTTTTATTTTGAGAGATGCCTGGGAACAAAAGTAGAGTAGAAATTCGCTGCGATCGGCGTATAAAATCGCCAGGTGTGCCCGTACCACGCTGCGACGAAATTCGCTGGCGATAAAAATCGCTGCGATCGGCGAACAAAATCGCCTAGCGTGTCGCTGGCTTATCGTGGCATTTATAATAGCGACGAGGAAACGTAATGTACTGCGTTAACGCAAGCATAGGCTAATATTTAAAAACCTAGTTTTCGTTAACAATGATGTCATTTACTACCACAACATTTATGCACAATAGACATAACGTATAAACATGAGAATATTTCTGCTCCCCATAGTTTCAAAACATGAACAGAACGCCCTCCCTCCTCTGGGACCAAGTGTAAAGTGACATGATCTTCTCTTTGGCGATTCGCAATAAAACGTTTTCGGCGAATTTTAGTTTCGCGAAATAACGATTTGTGTGGCCTTTAATCGAGCGCATGAGAAGAGAATCTACTGCTCGCAGGGTAGAGCACAAACGATGAGTGCATTCTTTTCGAACCATTTTGTCTATTCCTATTCCTGTTTAGGATTAAGGCTCCGTGCAAACGGACGCAACACGTAGTTAATAGGGAGCTTAAGCAAAGGTGTTTTCGAGCGAGTTACGTCAACCGGAAGTGGAGGTTTCGTATTCTTCGGCAGTGCTTTCACCCAAATTTTCTAGTAAATCGTCTTTATAAGAGTAAAGACACTGAGAAGTGCAAATCTGGAATTATCAAGGTGGTTTGAAACGGAAACGCTTCATTTCCGGTTGACGTATGTCGCTGAAAAACGCCTTTGCTTAAGCTCCCTATTGTGTTACTGGCGACCTTTAGATTTGGGTACGAGTACGAGAATGAGTTTTTCGTACTGAGCATGCGCATTAGGTTTGGAGGTCAAAATTTTTCGAAGTGCACATGCTCGGAACGGAAAACTCGTACTCCGAGTAGAACTCGTACTCAAATCTAACGGTCGTCACTATTTCCGTGGAGACCATGTTTAATGCGCGTGCGTTGCCCGAACATTGTTGGGAGAGCCGTGCAAACGGATCCTACATTGTTGCGCTGCGCTTCCGCAAGCGCGCAACAAAAGAAATGTCGTGAGTTGTTGCATCAAAAGTTTGACCGGTTTCGATCTTCGCGCAACAACTCCCAACAACACGCACTGAAGAACATGCAACAAGACGTGCAAACGGACGCAACACGTAACACCCAACAATGTTGGGAATTGTTGGCCAACAACGTTGCGTCCGTTTGCACGGAGCCTAACGAATAACTAGAATAAGGCTTAGCAAAAGAACGCGTATTCCGAAACGGAATGGTTATTGTGGAGGTGACCTGAGAACTAACGCCCAGAATAGTGGACTCGACTAAGGGCGCTTTCCATTTGACAGAACTGACCGGCCAGATCGGGCATTTGGGCGGGCTAACTCTACAACCCCTTCAAAATAACACACTTCTCGAGCATGATATATGTACTCCTCCAAAAGAACGTGAGGGATATCATGCAACTGTTTGTTGAAATTGTTGCATTTTCTTTGCAAACTGACCGGTCTGGCCGGCCAGTTCTGACAAAAGAAAAGCGCCCTTAAAACTGACCCTTCGGCGACCGCGCACGATTTTGGCGCGAAAATCTCCCCAGAAGAATGCGTATTCTGAGTACTCCGAGTAAACCGTATTCTGTTTATTCCGTTCATTCTGCTATCAAGAGCAGAATCAACAGAATGCTATTCCCTTCATTCCGAAAACGGAATAGGCGTACATAGGCGCACGGGCTCAGAGGCGGGGTGGTGTGGAGGCCCCTCGTTGAGTGACCTCGATATCTTCAAATTTTCAGTGAGCGAAAACTTCTCATTCCGGCAAATGACCTTAAGCATGCTCCGGCCCGGACAAATTTCTTTCCGTAAGCCGATGGTCGATTTTAATTAAGCCCCTCCCGAAATCCCTGACACTCCGAGCCCGGTATAATTGAATACGCTTCCAACCGATAATTTATTGGTGCAAACGACCCGATTTAATCCTAGTTAATTAATATTCATTAAGTAGTCCCTCCGACAACGAAGAGGATGTAAGCCGGATCTGACTAAACTGTACCCCCGCCGGCGAAAGGGATCTTTATCAAGAAGTTTACTTCCTGGAGTTACTGGCCAAAATGTACAGATTACAAGGCGCATTTGGCTGATCTGAAGGTTTACTTTCAACCACCGCAATACTGTAAAGACAAACAGAGCGAAAAATCGTGTCAACTGAAGGGCGTATGGACCGAATTCATAAACGGCGGCTGCTAAATTATTCTTTTGTCTTTATGCTAATTTTCCTCACTAGCCTCGTTAGCATGTAAAACTTGAAAAGAATTTTTGCATTAAAACGAGGCTAGTGAGGAAAATTAGCATGAAGAGAAGAGAATAATTTAGGATCCGCCATTTATGAATTCGGTCTATGGTCAAACGCAGACGGCATTCACAAACGATGAACGTACCTCTCGCATCCAAGCAGTCTGAAGGTCCGTTTAGGGTCGTTCATCTCAACATTAATCTAAAAACCAAAACAAAACAGTGGCAGATTGAGTAAGCATAAAAATCAAAAGAAAGCAACCAGAGAATGAGTTATACCCGGCCGCTGTGTAGACTCCTTCCCTGCAATCCATGCTCATGAAAAGCCAGTACACTTCCTTGTAAACAAACTGAAAACAGCATTGAGAAAAGCCTTGTTAGTGAGTTATTTTTAATGTCGAGCGGTGAGTCTTGAGTATTTATGAGTCAAAGAGTCTATGAGTCAATGAGTCAACGAGTTAGTGCAGTTACCCAAACCCATAAAATGAAAGCTAACCCTAACCCTAACCCTAATCACTGAAACGAGGCTTAATCAATAAATTATTGCTATATTGACTGTGAGTCTCATTGGCTCATGACTCATTGACTCATTTGACTCATAAAACATCCGTTCTCTCGAGCGGTACGGCCTCAGCGAACACATCCTCCAGTCGCCATCCTCCAGTCTCCATGTCCCGGATATGTCCAGACCGTAACCGCGCCATTGCATTATTGACAGAAAATAGGCCATTTCCGAGTTGACGTCAGCCTGTTTTTTCTTATGAAAATGAGTTTTTATTCATACGCAAAGTAAAACTGATTAATATCGCAAAACTTTCGCACTTAGACTCGGAAAAGGCCTATTAGCTTTACGTTTACTGAGACAGTTTTCCAGTTTAACGCTGGATGTGATGTTTAAAAGGTGTACGGTTCAACCCGCCTTCTCGTGCGAACGTCTTCCAATCTGGGCGTGCTTCCTAATCTCTCGCGCACAGTAGCTCGTGTTCTATTGCGACCAACCGTTTTTGATTGGGTTGGGTTTTCCGTTTTCTATTGAGAAAAAAAAGCGTTTTTGTTTGGTTTGGTTGATCAACTCCAGCTCCGAACTTCTGAACTTGGTTGACAAGGTTGAAAATGACGGGTAGGGTCCCTTGATCTCCTGGCAAGAATGCCGTCATTTTCCTTCGAAAATCTTTACAACTTGCCAAAAAAAAAAAGTCGAGGAGGTCCGGGAATGACTATACCCAGTCTCAACCGCGCTTCAACCAAACATAATTAAAAACGTGTTCTACGGGGAACTTCAAACCGGTTGAAACTGGTTCTACTGGAATCAAAGACCTTTGATCTGAAAAACGGGACATTTCGACCAATTCCAATCTAGCTGAAAGAGGAAGGCCAAAACAAGATGGCGAGGAAACAGGGATGAAAACGAAAGTAGCTCCGAAATAAAAAACGGCTTGCCGCACGACTGAGGGGGCTCATAACAGGTTAAACAAACATTTCGTTTGGTTCCTTACCACAGACTCTGTAAGAAAGAAGGAATGAAAATCATCAATAAACTTGCAACAAACTGAAGGAAACTTACCCACGGATTCTGGTTTGATGTCGAAATGGATTTCCGACATCTGTCTCCTAAATTGTTTGAGTTTTCCTTCGAGATTAACAAACCTAACAGTCTCTGAACACAGGAGTTAAACGGAAAACAAAACATTTGACTGTCATTTAAATCCCTGCCATGGAGGTGAATCAGAAAAATAAACTAATAAAACGAAGCCGTACGGCTTCCACCGTTCATGTAATATCAACCTCTATACAGTAAACAAGTTAACACCTGGAGCATGTTTTCCGAAGCCCCGAAAACTCTTCGGGGCCGAAACTATGATCTGTTTAATTTGAAAGCTGGCCTTTCGACACTTTTGTTTTTAAGATAAAAAAAAAAGCAAAATAATTGGCAGCTTTCTCATCTTCATCTTCGGACATTACACTATAGATCAAGCAGCAATGGTACTATCAAACGCAACAAGGACGGTGTCCTTTTCCAGGTGATCAACAGTATCTGCTTCGATTCTTCGCCCTGCATTAAAATACAAGAAAGAGAAAAATGCAAGGAGAACTTAGAATTGCCATCCCTTGCAATTGGTATTTGTTTTTGATAACTTGTTGACCTATCACTTGCCATCTTACCTTCCGGTTTGTCGACGAACCAGTTGGACAGAGAATTCAAATTAACACAATCAAAAAGCAGGTCGTTATCAGGCCTAAGGGGGAAGTAACAACGAAAAAGACCTCAACATAAAAGACGTCAACAACAGAAAACACTTGGATAAAAAGGTAAATAAACAGTAAACTGAGATGTCCTTTTTTGAAGCTCTTACTTTTCCTTCACTCCAACACATATCAGTGGATATTCCAAGTCCGATATCACCAAGGGTTCAAATAAAGGGGGAGGTGACGGAATATCCACATCATAGTACTGTCAAAGAGAAGAAATATTCAGTACATTGACAACAAACACGACCAAGCATACTAGAGCAGCCAGCACCTATTTCACTTGCGTGTAAACGGCCGATGTCATTTCCTGGTAATCCACCGTTTCGTCTTAAGTTAAGCCTCAGGTAGTTGAAATTACAACTAAATCAGCTTAAATTAAGCTCAGAATGAGAAATTAACCTTAAAGAACAATTAAGGTGTTTTGGGCTAGCATTAGGGTTAGTTTTAGCTATTATATACAGCTTTTTATTACAATTTATATATATAGTTTAGAAACAAAAATTAACGAGAGTTTGGAAGAGCAACTGGGAAATGTAGTTGTGAGTGACATGTGCTGCTCATCTAACGGCCCGGGTTCGGTTCTTGATGATGAATTTTTTTTCTTTACTAGCAAAAAACAAACTAATAACGTTCAAAATGGCAACAACCATTTACGAAAGGGACAACTGAGCCGTCGGCGTCGTGACATACAGCAAAGCAAGACCCCAAAGATATGATTTCCTTTCCCAGCATCTTTGTAGCTAATATTCTCTACACCTGTTTTAAGAATAAAAGGTGACGCCGGAGTTTCTAATCCTTGAAAGTTGGTAAACTTTGTTCGCTCATAAGACGACCAATGAAAATAATGCTAGTTGAATTTGAAATTCCAGACTGAAATGAAAGAACAAAAAGTGAGTTCCTTCTTGAAACCAACGCGCCACCGTACCTGGACTTTCATGAATCTGCGCCATGGCTCATACCACTGATAGAGAAGCACTCTCTTTGACATCGCCACACAAAGGTACGTTTGGCTGTTGTATGGATTATTCACTGGAAAAAGATAGGTGCATTAAAACAAATCCTAAGAAACAACTATATGCAGTGGTTGTTGTTGCATTGAGCCTGCCCTTGCTTGGGTATGAATTGGGACCACGCCCTGTTTGTTGAGGTTGCTATTTTGCCTCACCTATGCAGCACTTTGAACAGCCTCTTGTCTCAGATATTTTGTTATTCCTGTTGAAGAAAAGATTACAATTATATTCTGAAACTGGTACTGAAAACTAATGCTCAAGAAAGCCAACAATGTCATAGAACTTTCGACTTTATACTATAGGGATTCTATAATGACATTCAAGTGCATTAGTGGGATTTACACCTGATCACCTTGCCTGTAATTTTCTCACGCGAACAGACATCCATATTCAAAACACTAGGTTTTGCAATACTCTAAATACTCCCAAATAGAGCACAATTAGTGGGCAGCGCTCTCACTTATAGAGCAGTTAAAATATGGAATTAACTGGATTCTGACCTCAAAGGCGAAGGCAATCTTAGTAAATTTAAGAAAGATCCTAACCTAACTCGCCTAGCGACCTGAAGTATGTAGCACCCGTCACGCTGACATTAAGTCGCTTTCATTTCTACATTTATTGTTTAGTGAGTCACTTATATTATAGTTTGTTAGTATTAGCATCAATAATCTTCATCCTTTTATATTTGTAAATAGTCCTTGAAAAGCCCTTATGGGAACTTCTATTAATGTATTCATATGTTTGTAGAACACTATTCATTTGTTTTAAATATTTTAAAAAAACTCATATGCCGTATTCAAAAATGGCGCCCAATTTATTATTCTTTTGTGTTCATGTAAATTACACCTCCAAGCCTCATTTTCAGAGCAAAAATTCTTTTCAATTCAGCACACGCTAACGAGGTTTGGTAGGCTAATTTTCTTAAAGACGAAAGACTAATTTATTGTCCGCCATTTATGAATACAGTGTACTGGTCTGTAAACACCAAGGGAGACAAGAGTATTGTAGGAAGCATGCACATGTGTTCATTTCATAGAGTGGATTTCACTTGAGTGTTTGTGAAACCAAAACCAAAGTGCAGAGCCAATTACGTTCTGATGGAAATAATTAACATTGATTTAATTAACATTAATAACTTATAATTTATAATATTAATAATTAACATTAATAATCTAATTAATAATAATCAATAATTTAATTAACGTGAATAATCACGTTCTGATGGAAATACACCCTTTAGCAAACAACAAATCAAAGGCCATTTTAACAACAACAACAACAACAATTTATTTATTTATTTACAAAATGGATGGTATAAAGGGCTTGTCATTTTACAGTTGTGGCTGAGTTACCTGGCCTGCGGACGGAAGTGAGGCTGCCGGTGACCTTGTTTTGATACAAACCTGTTTGGTTTTCTTATGTAAATGCATTATAACAACACGTTTTCCATGATGAAGGCAATGCGGACTGTATCAATACAAGGTCACCGGCAGCCTCGCTACCATTCATTGGCTAGGTCACTGAGCAAACAACTGTAAAATGGCCTATTCACAAATTGGTTTTACTAGCCAATCAGAACGCAAGGCAAGTAGATGCAGCAGGGCCAAGGGCGGGCGGGGTGACAAAAGTGAGTAACTCGCAGTTGGTTTTAGCTTTGCATTTGATTGGTTGAAAAGTTCGCGCAACGCAATCGTGTAATTACTTCTAAACTTAATTAGCCATGTTCTAAACGAGCAAAGGACTGGCTACGGATTTTGAAAATCATTTTGTTTCAGTCTGAAAACTGAAGCCCACCACTTGCAAGAGTGGTAAAGCATTAATGAGATTGCACAAAAGAGAGGTTGCTGAGCTTTTAAAAATCACTCAAACAAAAGAGCTTAGTATGGGTTGGAGGGACGCCGGCCCCTCCAACCATACAAATCTCCCTTAGATCACACATTTTCAAAAGTGCACAATGCTTTTGCCTTTTAAGCAATAAGACTAAATTTAGGTAAACTTACTAATGTTTGGTTGCGCTTTCCAGTGACGGGCTTAATTTTTCAATGCAATTAATTTTTAATACTCGTTCCCATTCCCCCGCTCGTTTAGAACATGGCTAGTTGGAAACTTTTCTAAATGTTACAGCAGTTAACTTTCCATCCTACTCACCTTGCCACTGTTTGAAAAAATGCCTGCCTGTCATGAAGGGTATCTAAATTTTGCATATAAATACAACTGGGAGACCCTGTAAAGTGATTAAGAATACATCACATGTATTAAAATGGTATCTATATAGACAAAGTCACAAAAATAATTCTGTAGTTCAGTGGATACCTTGAAGGGATACCATCATACTTTGAAATATCGACAGCCATGTACACCTTCTTGCAGAAATCTAAAATAAAACAATCCATTAAAAATAACCCAGTGGAGGTTCAAAAAAGAAAAAGGAACAAAAAAAAGACTCCTGCAAACTTTCTTTGACAAAGTACATTTACCTGATCCATTTCAGCTTCATGTAACTGTTCACTAAAATTTAGTGAGTAAATTCCCTCCTCTGCACCCACAATAATGTGTTTCTCTGGGAAAATGAACAAAATTGCAACAATGTAAATGTATTTTCGCAATTAGAGCGGTTTTCAGGTGAGTGTTGTAAAACCAATAACAAAGGAATTTCTCCGACCAATCACAGCAGGTGTAAACAGCCCAATGAGCCAATCAAAATTCGTAGCAATTCCATGTAACTTGCTCAAAGCGCGGGAAAAATAGCGCGTGCGTCGTGATTGGTTTTGGGTTTCCCTTCTCATTGGTTGATAAACTGGTGCTAGATTTTTAAGCCAATCACTAAGCGTAGCAATCGCAATGGCGTAATGATTTTCGACAGTCATTTGAAAACCGCTCTAAGTAAAGGTGATGTTACACGAGCCGATTTTTAACGGCGATTTTTAATGCCGACTTTTAATCCATGTTACATGAGACAACTTTTACGCAACTTTGTTGCGGCAACGGTATGTTACACGAGACGATTTTTAACGCAACATTGCTCGCAACATTTGAACCCAGGCTCCTGTTCGACAAATCCCGGGCAACAAATATGGCGGACAATGACTTTCGGTTTTCCATGGTGCATTCTGGGACGATGTTGCGTTAAAAATCAGCGGCGGGGGTGTTACACGCACCAACACCAACAAAATTCAGGCAACAATGTTGCATGCTTTTGAATCGCTTTCAAAGACCTGCAACATGTTGCCGCAACAAAATGTTGCGTTAAAAATCGCCCTGTGCGCCATGTTACACGAGACAACTCTTAACGCAACAATGTTGCGTTAAAAATCGGCGTTAAAAATCGGCTCGTGTAACATCACCTTAAAGAACATGTGAAATTTTGAGCTCGGTAAATGAATGAAATGATGAATTCATCGGTAAGCTTGGAAAAAGTCCGAGTGCTCCTAACAGGAGTCGAGCTTATTAGCTTCCGATTAGTACTCCCCTACCACTGAGCTTACCTAGTTGTTCGAAAGCCCATTAATGCTAACCCTCGCTTAAAAATTAACCGACGTTTTAATTTCGCCCTCTGAAAACACTTCCAAAAAGTGGTTTTCGACTTAAGGTATCAGCCACTCTTCAGGACCGTCCGCGCGCGGATCGCTGTAGCGTTAGTTGTTTTTATAAAAAACCCTATAAACCATATATTTTTTAAAAGCTTAATAATTCCAGATTATGGATTTGAACTAACAAAAACTACTTACTTAAATGTGTTTCGAAATTGGAACGCTTTGTGTAAAAGTACACGTCTCTATAAATCATGTTCCACTCCCGCCGGAAATAAACGGAAGAAAATAATTAACACCGCAATCGCTTCTCAACACGTTCCACTAAAAACGGTGTCTCAGATTTTTGCCAAGTGCGTTTGTTTCTCTTTTATTAGCAAATGAAGTTGGGGAAGGCAATTAGTCAACACTCCCTGTGGAAAAAAAGCTCTAGCTTTAAAATCAAAAGGAGTATTAAAATTCGTAGACACGTCTTTTTAGTGGAACGTGTTGAAAAGCGAATACGGTGTTAATTGTTTTTGTCCTATAACCAGTTTGTGTCCACTTTAAATACCTGTTGTATGGGGGTTTACCCAAAGTCCAGTACAGTATATGTGGAGTGGACACTCGTTGAAGATCTTTGAAAAACAAGTAGTAACCTACAAAAAAAATAACCTTTCATTGAGCTGCTGCACATGCGTTAGTAAATTCCAGTCATATACTGCTGATCAGTGATTAATTTTACTAATCCATAATGTGGATTAGAAAATAGCTCAAGGAAAATAAGCGCGCTGATTGGTTAATAATCGTGTTTCTATAACTCGATAGAAACACAGAAGTTGACGTAGTCACGGACAAGAGTCACGGCATTCCCGTGTGTGCTGACGTGTGTGCTGTCGTGTGTGCTGACGTGTGTGCTGACGTGTGTGCTGACGTGTGTGCTGACGTGTAAATTGCGTGCTGTAGAGAATCTACGTTTTGATGATAAATAAAATGTAAAGTTTTCTTCGTTTTTCGTTATTTTCCTTGGGCTATTTTCTAAAAGAAATAGAAAACATTTTATTCGTGTTTCTATCGAGTTATAGAAACACTCGTGAAAGTTTGGGAGAACTCGAAAAAGCTGTGGAAACACTCGCCTGCGGCTCGTGTTCTCACAGCATTTCTCGTTCTCCCAAATTTCCACCCGTGTTTCTATTTAACAAATTGACGTCAGTTTTTTATGCGTCTGTCCTGTTATTGATCATAAATTTCGTCATCACATTGTCAAAGTAGTTTGCGGATCCACTCGGCTATCGCCTCGTGGATCCACAGCTACTTTGACAATGTGATGACGAAATTCATTGTCAATAACAGGACAGACGCATAAAAAACTGACGTCAATTTGTTTTTTACGATAACAAAAAGGTAGGAGAGACGAAATTAAGACGAAACGCGAGACCATTATAAATTCATGTGTCTGTCCGCATATTGACCATAAAAATTAGCCAATGAGCGCGCGTGAATTTCTGCAGTTATCGTAAAAAACTCGATAGAAACACGGAAAATGTTTTCTATTTCTTAAGTATTGCACAGCAGTGGACACCATATCTCTTGAATTTCACTGCTGTGTCCCTGCCTCACATTACATTTGACTGACCTTGAAGATTTATTCTAGAAATTGGCCAGTGAGGGCACAGTGGGACCACTTCTGTAATTTTAAGGGGCACTTTTTTCTGAAACAAGTGCTTGTTGAGACTCTTAACCTTGCCTATTGACAGAGTCGCCAGACACTTTGCCACCAATTTGGAATATTCTGAGTGAATGAAATGGTCTGGATTCGAATTACTACAGAATCCCAGATGTTTGTAGTGTAAAATAACAGCTATGGCTCTTGTTGCTTTGAAACAGTGACTTTTCCAAACTGTTCTGCAAGTCAGTATATATATATTATGACAGCAACAAACAAAAAAATAATAGAAAGGCAATTGAGACAGTAAGAGGCTACCAAGTTTAAAGGAAGTGCTACAGAGCAGCTGTCATATCAACCTTGTTGTTAGAAAGTGACATTTCCAAATACTTAATTTAAAAATAGTAGTACTTACAAATATTACTTATCATTAGGCACAATTTTTTGCGGCCAACTTGACGTGGCAACATCAATTTTATGAAGCATTTTTTTCAAATTGCAAAAATCCTGCAAGGACGCACTCTCGCATAAGCCCTGCCCTTGTTCTGTTCTGACAGGTTCTTCATGAAACACTTGCTAGGAAAACAACAGTGATATACACTGTACGTTTATAAAAAAAATCACTTCATTTGTTTTTGAATTAGACATTTTGGCCAACAGAATACTGTTACTATCTGTCCTTCTCCCCATGGCTTGTAAATTTTGTTTGTCCTTTTTATAGTTATCTATAGTTCAATGTGTGTGTGTGTGTGTGTGTGTGTATGTGTGTATGAATCATTCTGACCCTTATGTTGTAATTTATTCTATGTAGTTTGGCTTCCTAGCCTTGTAAACTTTCTAGTTATTTTAGGAAGCCAACACCCCATTTAGCTTTAATTCTTACTTCATGTACATTAATTCTTTTTTTCAAGTATAAGGGGTCAATAAAAAGTTGTTGTTGTTGTTGTTGTTGTTGTTGTTGTTGTTGTTGTTACTTACAGATGATTTTCGAGAAGGGCAAGCTCTTCCTGGGTCAGATGAACGTCCTCCCACAGGGAGTTTCTGTGCAATAGCAAACACGATTAAATGAGTCAGATGCAGTCATCAGATTTTATAATGTCAAGTTTCAAGAATGTTTGATGAACTTCAATAGACCTTTTAACTTATATGGTGGCCATTTTGAATTCTGTTGTTCTGAAAAAGACATTATGGGATGCCCAGGGGGCAAATTCGTGCACATGGGTATAAACTTGGTTTGGGCTGAAGATTTTCAAACAAGATCAATTTTTGCACTTCCTTTGTCTGAGATTAATTATAGTCTGAAACAAAGGATGTAAAAATCAAAGTGGCTTGAAGAAGTTTCAACAGAAAACCAAATTTATACCCACAGCATGTATGCATTTGCCCCTGGGCATCCCATAATGTCATTCACAGAACAACAGAAATCAAGATGGCCACAGTATCAGGTAAAAAAGTCTATTGTTTTGTTTGTTTTACACAAAACTTGCCTTCCTGCCAAAAAATATTAAGCTGCAGGAACATTTGCCGGACTCCTTTTCCATACATGATCAAACATAGGTATCATGGCTGATAACCAAAAACCAGTAAGCCAATGAGAAAGCTAGAAATGAACTTTCTTTCATTGTCCAAGGGTATGTGCTTTCTGGGATGAATTGAGCACCATCTTCGTTTCGTCAAGTGTAATCCCAAGCTCTTTTTATCTTAATTAACTTAATTAAGGTAGTATAATTAACAATAATTAAGGTAGCAATTAAGGTAATTAAGGTAGTATAGTGTAAAGCTGAGTAATAGATAAGGTAGTAGTATAGTTGTGTAGAGTAGCAGTAGTGTACCGTGGTTTGTTTTGCAGTGTACTTTGGTTTATAGCTTAGTAGTGTAATGTTTTCTATACTGTGCTTGTGGAAAGTTCATAGTCTAGTGCATAACACAATTTGTATTTTCTTGGTATTTGTATCATGCAACTTTAAATTAAATTAAAAACAAATTATCTAGTAATGTGAAGTATATATGAAATAATTCATATGTGAACTGCGGTTGCAGATGAAAGTGAAGAATGATCATTGCTGTTAATTTTCCAATTTAAGCAATTGGAAAGGAGAAGCCTGAGAAAAAAAAAGGGCTTCAACATTGAAGCCCTGATTTTTTCAGGCTTCTCCTTTCCAATTGCTTAAATTGGAAAATTAACTGCGATGATCATTCTTCACTTTCAAATTATCTAGTGTTGTGCATTTCATGTGAATTATTAGAGTTCAGGTATTGATTTACCGGTGGTGGCACACTTGGTGGCGGTGCTCTGCTATGAACATCTGCATCAGAGTATTTTCTTGGTTTCTCGGATGGAGGTACAGACAGTCCTATTTCTAGGTTGCTCATGGCCCGGGTCACCTTCAGGTGACCGGGTTTCGGTGGAGGAATAGGCTTTTTTAAACTTGCTTGTGGCACTTGGTAATGGGAATTGCGGTTTTGCTGAAAGTAAATGAAAAACAGCATCACTTCATTTTGTTTAAAATTGCCCATTTTTCATTTTTGGCATTTGGAGTAGCAAGCAAAAGTTTCCCAGTGTATTACAGCAGTTTTCAATTAAGTGCCATAAACCAAAACCAATTACAGATTATTAAATTAATAAATTAATTAAATTAAAATTAAATGATAATTAAAATTAAAATCAATTAAAATTAAATCAATTAAAATTAAATTAAATGAATTAATTAAACTAAAATTAATTAATTGAATTAAAATTAATTAATTTCAGGCAGTTTCCCAGTGTATTATAAGTGCCATAAACCAAAACCATTACAGATTATTAAATTATTAAATTATAATTAAATTAAATAATAATTAGATTAAAATAAATTAGATAATAAAAATTAACGGTAAAAAACTACGACGTTTCGAAGTCTCCATGACCTCATTATCAAGTAGAATGTTAAAACTGATGTAAAATTGTAGCTCTGAGATTATATACAAATAAAATGTGATAAATAAATTAACATTAAATTAAATTAAATTAAAATTAATTAGTTAAAATTAAAATTAAATAATTAAATTAAATTATGAAATTACAGAGCCAATCACATACCCTTCAGCCAGCCACAAATCAAAGTAATTCACAACTTGGTTTTACTAACCAATCAGAATGCAAAGAAGGCAAATGCCGCTGACAACAAGGGCAGGAAAACCAGAGTGACTATGTCACAGTTGGTTTAACTTTTTTATCTGATTGGTTGAAAACAACACAAAAGGGTTTTTTTGCTCCAATCACAGAGAAAACCAAAACTAACCTTTTAAAAAGATGAAATTGTAATTACTTAATTACAATGTTATTATTTATTATTAATTAATAATTATTAATTTCTAATCATTAATTAATAATAATAATAATGATAATGATAATGATAATGATAATAATAATAATAAGTACAGTAATTACTTTCCACACTCAATTGAAAACTGCTCAAAGCCTTATGCGCCATCTGCCTAAATAACCACAAAAAAGCCGTACATGTGTTTTAGGGGGGAGGGGTGGAGGCTTTTCCTCCTCTACATCCTTGAGAATCTTCATTGTTCCACTATCCTCATCACTGAAATATAAGAGTACAAAATAAAACAATGTTAAAAGGGCATGGTTGGAAAAGCTATCCAAATGGCACTATTATTGTAAGTACTAAACTATTATTGGATTATTAAACAACAGGGCTCGAATTTGCGACCGATATGAGGGGCCAATGCGCCTAACATTTCCTCATTGGCGACTAAAAATGCTGGTCTAGTACCTTGGGGGCTAGATTTCTGTACGATTAAGACTAAAAATCAATCAGGTCAAGTCCAAACGTATGTTACCTAATGTCTAGTTCTACTTTTGTCTTGAAAAAAAAGAGCAAACTTATATAAACAAAGTATGTCTGTCTTGTCATTTCACACATTATAGTAAATCCAATTTACACTGGCAAAAGGTGACTGAGCAATTTTTTTTAATTTCAAGCCCTGAACAATTACTGTAACTGCAGCATGACCACTTCAGTAAAATGCTTTGCAGTATGTTTGCAGAGGATTATAATAATAATTGTATGTTGTCATAATCAGATATTTTCCAGCCATTTTGTTTTAATTTTAATTGCTATAATACAATAATGAAACAAGCCAAACTTCGTACTTGCTCATGGTGTGATCTCCATTTGCTACTGCTTCTGCCCCATCATACGACTGTTGATAAAAAATAATTTACAAAACAATCAAACTTGACCGATGATATTTTAGTAAAGGAAGCAGGGAGGGTGTTACAAAGTACCCTTCTAGCAAGGTCTCCTTTGATCTTCACAGAAAAATTGAAAAGAGGAACAACACTGCCAAAAGTCTCAACATTCTTTGATTTGCCACTCATCTAAGGAAATGCATTACTCAGTCCAGTTTCAGGCTGGTCAAACTGGTTTTCTACTGGTGCACATGATCACTTGTCACACGTGACCAGTATTTTTGAATTTACGTCAGCACAGCAGTTTTGAACTCTGGGTATTGATTCTGGGTTTTTCCTCCGTATATAGAAAACACAGATTTATGAAATTTAAGTTTCATGGGTACCGGTCACAGGTGAATGATGCTTGTTAAACACTCAGTTACGTTTGAGTTTAACAGATGTTCGACAGGAAAAGTAGAGGCAGTTGGTAAAGGTGCCTTCCTCTTACCAACCCATCTTTGAATATAAAAGATCTCTGCTAGCAGGGTAGGAGGGCTTGAGACCTAAGAAAATTTCTGCCATTCTTGGAAATAAATATTGAGCTTGCTGTTTGCATTGGGATGCAGTCAACATGTGGACATATTTTGCACTTGCATGGCTGCTTGCTCATTGCTCTCATTAAAAAACCTAAACCGACAAGAGGCTACAGGTAATCTATACTCTAGCCTCTCTTTTTGTTGACTTCCCATTGAAAGGTAATTAAGCATCATTAATTTTATAGGAAAATTCATTACCTGACGAGGGAATTCCGCGTTAAATTGCACGCGAAAACCGATATCGCACGCATCACGAAGCGATGAGTGCGATATCCGTTTTCAAGTGCAATTTAACGCGGAATTCACGAGTCAGGTAATGAATTTTCCTTGAATCGCATAATTAAATAAAATAAGAAAAAAAGAAACTTGTTGCAGTTGTTGTGTTACAATTTGACGACAGTTGTTACGTAGATGCGAAACAATACACTTAGCCTCATTTTCAACTCGCAATTCCATGCTAAATACCTTGCTTCGTTAACCAATCAGAATGCAAGATTTTATTCGATTATGCGATTCTATGGTAAAAGGCCCACAACGATAGTGATAACATTGAGAAAATTCCGATTGTGGAATCGACTTGTTGTACACACCTAAAATGTTACAATATGCATCGATTTGACTCAAAATTGAGAAACGGATGCTTGACAAGTCTTTGCGATGGCATTCCGATGACATTTCATCGGCAGCAGTTGTACAATGAAAAGAAAATTATTGGCTGAAGATGGCTGACTGGTCAGATAATACAACTGGATATGATGACAACTGAAGGACAAGTTTAGGTGTTTCCGGTCACTTAAAGAAGATTCTATTAGATGCTTTTCCCCATTTACTGTGAGGTTGGCCCGATAGCCTAGTGGTCATCGCTACCGCCTCTGATGCAAGAGAGCGCGGGTTCCAATCCCAGTGTGTGCACTTGTATAAAGGTTTCTTTTCAAAGACTACTTAAGTATCATTTATAGTAATCAATATAATTGATTTACATTATTATGCATGAGCAGGAAAATTGCAATGTGAAAAAAAACCAACAACAACAACAACAAAAAGACAAAGGCACAAAAAAATATTCAAACACGAAAACATAACTATAGCCGCCAGCGGCTAGAGTAATAAATTATTAAGATGGCCAAGAATAATGATTGTACCTGATTATGCGGACTTGTTTCCTTCTTCATCATAGGTTCAACTTGTACTCCATCCACTGGAAAACAAAAATCACAAAGATTTGCATTCATTTTCTTACATGCTAACTTTATATAAACAAAAAAAACAAACAACCACCACAACAACAAAAGCAAAGATTACAGGGTTCGTACACTACTGGACCATCAAAATTCCAGGACTTTTCCAGGACTTTCCAGGACCATATTTAGAAAAATCCAGGACCAGGAATGGCTTGGAAAACGTTTGGGATTGACGACAGGTATGATTTTGCAATATTTTTCACGTTTATTTGTTGCCCGCAAAAACACGTGTGGGCGAAGAAAACTAAAAGAAAATCATTCACAGTCCTTGGAAAAGTCTAATGACTTTCAAGGACCAACACACCATTTCCAGGTTTTCCGGGACCCATAAGAACCCTGAAAGAACCTTTATTTATACATGGTGATATCTAAAGGTTCAAGCCTGTGGGGCTGTGTATAAAGGGTAAAAAATTCAAATTAAGAGAATGTTACATGTAGGAAACCAACCTGGGAGGAGGCAACCAGTTGGCTATTTACAAAGTGTGGTGAAGTTGTATTTAATTATTAATAATTATTAATAATCTAATAATATTATTAATATTAATATTAATTACTATTAATATTATTAATTATTAATAATCTATTATTATTAATTTATTATTCTATTTCTAGGATCTGTGTGTTACATTTTTGCTTCATTTTTTTTGGTAGTCTTTAAGTGTTATGTTTCACCTGTTCATTAGTGTCTTGTATGTTTCATTTCATTAGTATGCTTAGTTCGATTGCTTTAGTTTTCGTTGCATAATTTATTAGTCAGGGTTCGTACTCCTAAAAGGTTTTCAAATTCCATGACCTTCCATGACCTTTCCATGACTTTTTCCAGTTTTCCATGACCGTACGTTTAGCTGTCACTTTCGAAAATTGTCAAAATTGTCCTTGTTTTCAAGTATATTCTGACATAACTCGCCTCTATTTTATTTTGTCCTTGCCTCGACATCTGCAATAATTTACCTACCACACAGAACTATAATTTTCCATGACTTTCCATGGCCGACAATTAAATTCCATGACTTTCCAGGCCTGGAAACGGAAATACTTAAATCCCATGACTTTCCAGGTTTTCCATGACCTGTACGAACCCTGATTAGTGTATAATTATAACCCTTAGTTTCATGTTCTTTTCTTTGCTACTCTTCGCAAAGCAGTCGCACTATGCGCAGTTCAAAGAAGGAGAAGCCTGAAAAAATCAGGGCTTCAATGGGGTTCGAATCCCGTTGAAGCCCTGATTTTTTCAGGCTTCTCCTTCCAATTGCTTAAATTGGAAAATTAACTGCGATGACCATTCTTCACTTTCATGTACAACCGCAGTTCACATATGAATTATTTCATATATACTTCACCTCATTTCACTCCTCACGGGAGATATGAACTCACTAAATTGACCTCGCTCCCAATGTGTGGCTTCATAGCTCAATTGGTAGAGCATCACACCGGTATCGCGGAGGTCACGGGTTCGAATCCCGTTGAAGCACTGATTTTTTCAGGCTTCTCCTTCCAATTGCTTAAATTGGAAAATTAACTGCGATGAGCATTCTTCACTTTCATGTACAACCGCAGTTCACATATGAATTATTTCATATATACTTCACCTCATTTCACTCCTCACTGGAGATATGAACTCACTAAATTGACCTTGCTCCCAATGTGTGGCTTCATAGCTCAATTGGTAGAGCATCGCACCGGTATCGCGGAGGTCACGGGTTCGAATCCCGTTAAAGCACTGATATTTTCAGGCTTCTCCTTCCAATTGCTTAAATTGGAAAATTAACTGCGATGATCATTCTTCACTTTCATGTACAACCGCAGTTCACATATGAATTATTTCATATATACTTCACCTCAGTCATAACAATGTAAGTATTTAGTCTTTCTGTCGTTTGTCACATTTAGTATAACCTTTGTATTGCGTTTACTTTGTAACTGTTTATTTCGCTTACTTGTCAACCTGCATTTCTACGTTACTTTCTACATTTCTACATTTCCAATTAAAGTTTTATTCAGCAAGTGGTGTTGGAAAAGTTACGTAGCCTGAACCCTGGGCTGTCTAGCCTTCCAGCAGTTACATGTATAATGACCACCAAAGACAAACCCAGTAATGTTGGTGATCAGATCCGGATTTGAACCCAGAACATCTGCATACAAATCCACAGCCCTAACCAATGGGCCACTCTGCTGCTTCCTTTACAAGGTCTTCCTTTTTCTCCCTTGTTACCCTAACCCATCTTTTCCTTATCTCCAGCAGCAACGAGAATTTCTTTTACAGGGTGTCAAGGGACAAAAATTTAACAGGAAAATAGACAACCCAAAGAGCAATTATTGTATCCAACCTGGTGCAATGATTAATTGGATTGACAAACACAAGGATATACATTTTGTAATGTTGTTCTCACAGGTGTGCCAACATCTCTATTTAAGAAAAGGAGAACTCATTTTGCAACAAAAAGCAAACAACCTACTTCACAAGATGAATTCTTTAACAAAATGAACTGTCACCAAATCTATATGAAAATAAAAGCTAACAACAAGATGCATGCTCATAATTTCTTTGCTCTTTTGGCAGATTGTGTAACCTCAGCTTTTCTTTTTTTTCCTTGCCGAATTTGCTGTCGCTGACATAGCCTTATCCAGCGGTTTGTGTTGTTTGTCAAAAGCAATTTTCTCTTCCCTCCTAGCTTTTGCAAGCTGTGTATCACATAGTCTGGTTTGGGAAGGACTTAACAGACTAAAAAACCATTCAAACTGGATTCAAATGAAATCACTTCCGCAAACAATTTTCTGTCAAATATTTCAAAATGTTTTGGTGCAAAAACTGAACACTAAAAATAAGAAAAAATGGAATTTTCTCAAAAAAATAGGAAAAAAATAGGAAAAAAAATAGGAACTTGACACAGTCACACCGAGCTTATCAGTTTTCTACCCTTTATGATACATGTACTTTGACTTTCAGTAATTGGTATGCCAATGGTCAACTGCCTGGAGGTTTTTGCAACCATTTAAAGTGCTTATGTGGTCTACAGGGTTTTTCCAGTTTTTGCTTCCGCCCAAAACGTAGATAGATGTGTGAACAACATTTTTTGGCATTCCGTCACGACTCTGCCCTGAAGTTGCAGTTTAAACGTCCTGCTTGAGCCACGTCCTCCAGAGTTGACTGAGTGCCTGGGGCCAAAGAGGGGTCTAGGTCGAGGCCAAGCTGTGAGGTCACATCAGCTACGAAGTGTTTTCCCCAGAAGAAATTTT
>BLFK01000235.1:231454-241454 GCA_014634185.1 Astreopora myriophthalma | reverse complement strand
GGCTTTTAAGGCGCGGTGGTGTGACCACACGTGATTTTTTAGGTGCACAGCCAAAACTCTAGTCACATATGCGACCAGTTGGTCCTTAACTTTGAGCCCTGTTAAGGCTACACACTTACCAGTAGGGTGTCCCAATGAATGATTTCCGTTTAGCCAAGGTGTCTGATATCCTTGCAGCTATGCCAAAATCAGCTGTGGATGTATAAGGCAAGACCTAGCTTGAGTGGCGATTTCTGACAATCACGAGGCTTGAATTACACCATGATGATAACTTTTTGGTATTATGTATTCTAAATTTACACATCTGTGGGAATTAAAACTATCATTAACACTGAACGGTCCTTACTAAACAACCCTTATCTATTAAATGACAATGAATACAAGTTCACTAATTGCAAGAACAGCCTACCAAGTTTAATGTTGCCATTGGTAGTCAGCAGGATATTTGCACCCTAACAAAATTAAAACATGACATTACTACATGTCAAACTCATTCAATTTCTGTTGAGGCAAGTGCAGATCTCTGTGGATAAGCCCTGTGCATCAAACGTTAATTACCACCCAACAAGGTCCACCCTCTATCCGCAATGTTCAAGCATTAGGTATCAATCAACAAGCAGTCAAAGGTTTTCCATTCATCAGTTAATTGAAGCATGATTAAAAACAGCAATAAGCTAAGCAGCTGCAGGAATGAACAACAGCAGTGATTCAGGAATTACTTTCTAGCAAACAAGTTTTTTGTTCAGCAACCCAGTTACGTGTACATGTACGTCTCCGTAATTAAAAAACAAAACAAAACAAAAGAAATTAACCTGTAGTTAAAATTTAATTTTGTGAACACTTAGCCAATATGCCATTTTACAGTTGCTTGCTCAGTGACCTAGCCTATGAATGGTAGCGAGGCTGCCGGTGACCATGTATTGATACGGACCACATTGCTTTTATCATGCAAAACGTGTTGTAAGTTGTACTCACTCTACGTCACTTGCCTTAATACATCTTATTAACAAAATTTCTTCAGCAATCGATCGTCACGAGATCCCTGCAGGTGTGTTCTTAGACCTCTCCAAAGCATTTGATACTCTTGATCATGAAATCCTATTCGCTAAGTTGGAGCATTATGGCATTTGTGATGTGGCTCTGAAGTGGATTAAAAGCTATTTTTCCTGCCGCCAACAATTTGTACAATTTAATGAAGTCTGTTCCACAATGCAAACTATCAAGTGCGGAGTCCCCCAATGTTCCATTTTAGGCCCTTTATTCTTCATACTATACATCAACGATCTTCCGAATGCCTCTAAGTTAACACAGCCCTTGCTTTTTGCTGATGACACCAGTATCTTCTACTCTCATTCAGACCCAAACAAGTTACATTCCATACTAAATGACAAATTACGCAATTTTGATGTTTGGTTGAAATGTAATAAGCTCTCGGTCAATCTACAAAAAACTAATTACATTATCTTTCAAACTAGGCAGAAGAAACTTAATTACAATTTTACCCTTTTCTTTGGAAATCAGTCTCTGAACCAAGCTAATCTGACCAAATTCTCAGGTGTCTACAGTATGTTGACGAACATCTAACCTGGAAGTATCACATCAGCTTTATATGTGAACAAATTTCCAAATCAGTGGGTATCATATTCAGGTCCCGATTTTATTTATCTTCAAAAACTAAACTAACTTTGTACTACGCGTTAATTTATCCCTACATTACTTACTGTAACTCCACCTGGTCATCCACATATGTGTCTAACCTAAATAGAATATTTTACTTGCAAAAGCGCGTTGTGCGAGCCATTGTTAATTCAGATTATCGAGCACACTCTGCTCCCCTATTTGCTAAATTGGGCATCTTAGATATTTTCCAAGTTAATTCATTTCAAATAGCCAAATTTATGTTTTGTTATCAAAATCAGTTATTACCTCCAATGTTTCTGAATTTGTTTTTAACAAGTAGCCAAGTGCATAATTATGGCACCAGAACAGCCAACCACTATCGATCTCATTCTTGTCGAACAAATCTTAAGCAATTTACAATCCTTTACCAAGGTCCCAAAATCTGGAACTCTCTCCCAATATCTATTACTTCTTCATCTAGTTTTTTCACCTTTAAGACAAAAATGTTGCAGTTTTTATCTATAAAATCATGAATCAAACATGCTGCACTTACGCACTTTCTATTTATTAATGACAGCCGAGGTGGCCTCTATTATAAGCCTAGCGGTTTCTTGAGGTCTCCTCACCATTATTGTGAATTTTATCATTCCTTCTTTTTTATTTTAATAAGGCAAATAAATGATGATGACGATGACGATGACGATGACGATGACAATGACGATGATGATGTAATGCATTTACATAAGAATCGCAAAGAGGATGTTTTTATCAAAACAAGGTCACCAGCAGCCTCACTCCCATTTGTAGGTCAGGTAGCTCACCCACAACTGTAAAATGGTCTGTTACTTATCTCATTGAAGAGTCGCCAATTTTACCTTGATATCCCTGTGCATCAAGTTCTTGTCATGGAGGTATGCAAGGCCCTAGAGATGAAGAGTTAAAATCAACAAGCCAGAAGGAGATATCCTACAATTACAATGTCACAGCTGTAACAATTATTCCATTAACTCTTTACCCCCTATTAGTGACTTTATAGATTTTACTCTGACTAACGCTAGATGATTTTACTCTTGAAATGGAGACCCCTTGGGGCTTAAAGGGTTAATAAACTATCTCCCTTAACCCTTCCCCCCCCTAAGAGCGACTTTATAGATTTTACTCTGGCTAATGCCAGACGATTTTACTCGTCAAATGGAGACCCCTCGGGGCTTAAAGGGTTAACTTACACTTGATATACGAGGTAGTAAATAACCAATGAGACAGCTGGCAATAACCAATCTTGTATCCAAGGCCAAATGGAATAATTGTTTTATTAAATTCTCCACCTTCTGTTCATTTTTTGTCAATGAAACTTGGCTTCTTGCCAAAAAAATGCTACGCTAAAACAACAACGTCATTTGACAGACTCGTTTTCTCAAATGTAGGTATAATTAACAACAACAAAAATTTACTATTCCATGAGTGAATGTTGGATATGTTGTAATGAAAAATTTTTTCATAGACAATTTTTTTTAACCAGGTAATTTTTCCATTGCTATGGTCTTAATCAACTGTTTAAAAACATCTCGCTTACTTTACTTTTTCTACTTTTCTATTTCTCCTTTTCTATCTTTTTCCTGCCTGTTCCCTTCTCTCTCTGACTATCTTGTACCATTATTATGAACCCAACTCACCAGCATGCGAGAAAGAAGAAACTTACATTTCACTCACTATGGTTTGAACCAGCTATCTTCATTTTAGTTGAATTTATTCCTATTTCAGTCCCAGACTCACCTCAACCAAAGCTTAATTTATGCCAAATGAGAACATACATGCTGTGTACTGGTAGTATCCATAATCCTGACTAAAAATCTAACCGTTTCAAATCAGTGTTTGGGCCTATGCAACTATGAATCCTGCCACAGAATCATATAAAACTAACTGTAAGTCAGAAAAAAATACCTGGTTATAAAGACAAAATTACCTAGTTAATAAAAAAATAACTGAGCTGAAGAAATGATCCTCGCACTTTCTGGACAATTTAAGCAATTGTCCCTTATATGCACTTGAAAAATTCAAGTGACTCCAACGGGATTCGAACCCACGGCCTCTGCGATGCCGATGCAGTGCTGTTACCAACTGAGCTATGAAGCCACACAGTTGAGAGCAGGTCAATTTGTTGGGCTCATGCGTGTTTTCCCATGAAAGGAATGATGAATGAAAGAAATGATTATGAAGTGCGGGTTAGAAATGAGCTGAAGAAATGATCCTCGCACTTTCTGGACAATTTAAGCAATTGTCCCTTATGTGCACTAGAAAAATTCAAGTGACTCCAAAGGGGATTCGAACCCACGAAAAAATAACTAGTCAAAATTAAAATGAACTAAAATGCAAAATTTTATGAGTTGGCTATATAACTGACCTCATATCCAACAACCATAAATGGAATAATAATTCTTCCATTCACAATTCACAATTATTGTTTTATTAAACTTCATTATTAAAAATTAATTCATTTTGCCCAAGGGAAGTTTTGCTTCCCGCGCAAATTCTTCAGCTTGGCATTACTAGGCACAATCAGTTTCCATATAAGGTCATATGGTAAATGAGCTGGTAACCGAGATTGTGCGAGCCAATCACAATGCTGGAAATGCAATAATGGCTGATAACCGAGATCCGGGAAGCCAATGAGAAAGCTAGAAATCTGAGGTTGAGAATTACATTGTATCTTGATAATAAAAATTACATGTATGTAATTCCTACCTTGAGTGTCTCAACACAAATAAAGGAAATTTGAGGCTCAGAACAAGGTCCAGTGACTGTAAATAGAAACAACACATAGTTGTAATCATCATCATTAAGGGCATAGCGAGGGAGCCCATGAACCCCCTCTTTGCAGGGCTCAAGACTAACTTTTCAGCTTGCTAGCCCACAGGCTAGTGACAGGTCCACTAGCCAAAACAAATTTTTCACAAGCCAGACGCAGACATTTTGTTCCTGTAAAGTGAACAAAAGATTCTCCCAGACTTGGTTCCACGCATGACTAATCATTAGCGGCAAGCAGTTCATTTGTCATTCGTCGCTTTTTACTAAGGGAAAAATTAAAACAAACAAAAAAGTCAACCATTCTTTCGCAGTTTTAATTAGTAATTTAAAGTTCTTGTTTGGGCCAATAAATTATATATATGATATTTATTACAGCCGATGTTTTAAATTCTGCATGCTTTGACTCAATTTCGTTTTGTGAACTGGGCCTCCAGTGCTCACAAATTTTCCCTAGCCAAAATGGCTAGTGAAGCTCAAAAACCACCAGCCAAAATGGAATTTTTACTAGTCTGTGGCTAGTTGGCTACCATTAGTCTCGAGCCCTGTCTTTATAAGCTTCTTTTAACATTCAGGTACTGTCACTGCTCATCCAAAAACTGTCACATTAAGTAAAATACGGCATGGAGGCCGACGTGACAATTTGGTGAGTACCCTCTGTTTGACACAGTGTGAGGCCTCATATTGAAATTGGTTTTCTCAAAACCTGTTGAATTGGAAACTGAGTTACACTGCGCTTCATAGTAAAAAAGATAAGCTGGACACTGACACTCAATACAAAATATAATTAACTGACATGTAATGCGAACGGATGGCACCCTAGTGAGCAACGTGGGACAGAATATTGATTCCTTGAGCTAGTGACATACAGAAGCCATGTCTGGGTTGAGTTTGTTGTTGATACATGTAGGTTATTGTTAGGTTTTTCCTTTCCTTATTCCATTCAATCTGGTACAATGGACACAGACCGCTCATTTCCATTTATTCCCATTTATTCCCATTTATCCCCATTTATTCCCATTTATTCCCATTTATAATGAATGTTTTCAATATCACATTAGCTTTGGTTATCACACCACTGACGAAACCAGCTACATGTAACAAACATAAACAAAGCTATTGTATGCCATTGTCACATGAAGTAATTATTACTATTTACATTGCATGAAAAATGCTGAAAGGGGAAGTTTCACGGTAGTTTTGCTGTATTTAGGTCTTAACCGGCTTAAAATTAAAACTTGGTACTTAAGCTGACACATAACAGCATTCCTGACAAACCAAGAAGAAAATATGAAATGGATTCTAACAGGAAAACTATCCACATAAAATTTTGGGCAATTTTTGGATAACAGGCTGTCCAAATTTGAAAAAAGTTGGACAACTTTTTAATTTTCAATCCATTTCTATCCTTGCCATCATTAGATGCAGATGAGAAAAAATGGTTTCAGTGCACTGATACGGTTCTTGTAAGGACACTTTAGCATTATTTTTTGGTTTCCATTGATGCGCAAGCATTTTCTGGCCATTTAGGGTGCGGCTCAAATAGCTTAACACTGCCCCTTTAACAATGAGTACTTTCAACTAACCACAATAAATATCCTGTACAGATCCACCCCCACAGAACTCCATTGCAATCCACAGTTTATCTCTCCTAAAGAGTCCAATCAAATCAAGTTAGTAAATGAACCTTCCAGGGCTGGGTTGTTCGAGGCATGGTTAGTGCCAAACCAGGATTAATATCATAACAATCAATAAGTTTTAATTGGACTTAACCCAGGGTTAGCACTAATCCTGTTTTGGACAACTCGGCCCAGAAGTTCATATTTTTAACATGACCACTGCCTGATGATGTTGCTCTGATAAAGATGTCCCTAAAATTCAAAGAGAGTCTTCAGAGAATAGTGATTTCTGTCCACCAACATTTTATCCAGGTCAATTTAGTCAAGAACATTTCTTATTTGCGCTGGATTACTATTTAATTCTTGTTAACCCAATTTACTTTGGTTAATTAACATAATGAACAAATCTATTATCGTTGGACCCGCAACGTCTGAATGAAGTATTTGAACTGCACTGGACATCATTTTAGCGATAGAACAAAGTGATTACGGTACATACAATGTAGATGATAGCAAGATATAAAACAAGACAACAAATGCAGTCTAGATGTTAGAATTCATAAAGAGATTGGACAATGCATGCAATCCCTGATAGAACTCACCTGAGATAACTACCAATGAACTGGATAATATTGGATAAAAATAATGGTGTTCAGTGCAGTTCAAATACTTCACTCAGACGTTGCAGGTCCAATAACAACAGATTTGTTCATTATGTTAATTAACCAAAGTAAATTTGGTTAACAAGAATTGAATAGTAATCCAGTGCAAATCAAAAAATGTTCTTGACTAAATTGACCTGGATAAAATGTTGGTGGACAGAAATCATTACTTTCTGAAGACTTTCTGAATTTTAGGGACATTTTCATCTGAGCAACATCATCAGCCAGTGGTCATGTTAAAAATATGAACTTCTGGGCTGAGTTGTTCGAAACACGGTTAGTGATAACGTAACCCTGGGTTAAGTCCATGTTATGAACAGTTCTTGTTTCCTTGTGTGACTTTGAACAATGCGTGATTATCGAAATATGCGTGATTATTTTTCTCTGTTTCTCTGTGGTTTTAAATAGTTAAGCAATTGCGGTTTCCTATATATGACAGCTCATGAATAGTTCGTTTTCCTTTATTTGACAGTTCATGAATAGTTCGTTTTAGGACTAGATTTTTAGGTTTTGATTTTACTTGCGATCAGCGTCAGTATTGCGAACATCATATTAGTTCTCCCAAGCCACAGAGATCCACTCTTCAGAATCTTCTAATCGAACAAAATAAAGATTAAAGAAATCTCTGATGGTTTGATGCGTTTGTCGCCTTCCCCATGCCAATTAAAACTTATTGATAGAAAAAAAAATTAAAAACTTCTGACAGAACTCACCTGAGATAACTACCAATGTACTGGATAATATTGGGATGTTGACAGTGTTGCATCATGGCAATTTCTTGTTGAATTAATTCAAAATCATCTCCTATGATAAGAGGACCAAAAATAAATTTAAAAAAAAAAAAACAGAAGCAAAGGAAAATTTAAAACAACTACATCTGTGAGACATCCTTATTCCAGCTGATGGAGGATTGGAAGTAAATGCGAGACAAAGAGGGGATAGCAACAGTAATATCTATGGACCTGTCTAAAGCCTTCAACATCATTCCCCACTCATTTCCACTGGCAAAGCTAAGTTAACATGGCAACACATATGATGTTGTAAGTTCAAGTCTTAAAGGAAACTTTAACAACCTGTCAATACTTTTGAAGTTGCAAGCCGAGGCTAACAACTCCCCTTGCATCTTCATTGTTTGGTTTTCACTTAATTGTACACACTCAATTATGATTCCGCTTATTACTCCGACACCATCACTTTAAAGTGCTGCTACGATAAAAAAATAAAATAATAATAAAATAAAATCACTTCTCTTTTTTTCTATGGGTTTTACAAGTATGCTTGTCAAACATAAAATTGTGGTTAGATGAAACGTTAAGCCTCAATTTGGAGAAAGGAAGTTGTTTATTTTAAGTGGACTTTTCCAATTTTTGGTCTCCCACTGCTAACTTCAAAGTTCTTAGAGAGCTGGATTGAGAAAAAAAGTGATCTCATACATACAGTTTTGATTTGACTTGTTCCGATTTCAGTTGATTTGTACTCTCCCCAATTAGTAGAGCACTCGTGCTTGGCTAAATAACCTGAGACTTAAATAAAGTGATTATGATGATGATGACGATGATGATGACGATGATGATGATGATGACGATGATGATGATTATTATACACTCACTGGATTAAGAATGCAATGTGTTTGGCTAATAATATTTAGTATGCATCATAGGAGCCTTGGGATTTCAGATTCAAACTTGTGTTCTGAGCACTGAATAATTTAAGAATAAACACATCAATTGTATTTTAAATCTTGTGTGCATATGACATCACACTTTGTCCTCAATCCAGCTCTCCAAATACCGGCCAACCGGCCAGTTTTTAATGCAAGTAATAGCAGACCATACAAAAAGGTAAATTCCACTTGAAATAAATTAATAGCCATCTTTTCCAAATTAAGGGTGTGCAACTTTCAGATAGTAAGTGTTTAGTAAACATACTTTTGAAATGTGAAGAGAAAGATGAAGTGATTATTTTTATCGCAGTGCTCACTTAAAGTGCTACTATAATGAAAAAAAAAAGATCTTGTTTTTCTTCACACTTCAAAAATACTTGCATTGAATGCTCAGCAGGTGAAATTTTTTGCATTAGTTTTGAGAGGAAGACTGTTTACTTTAACTGCACTTTATAATTTAACGGTCTGCCATTACTTGGTGCGGTTTCAACAGATAAGCTCTCAGAGAGCTGGATCAAGGAGAAAGTGACATCATTTACGTACTCACTAGCTTAAAGATGGAGTGTGTGATTGCCGCTTATTTAGTATGCAGCACGCGGGTTTTTTGCTTTCAGATTGTCAAATCCATCTTCTGCGTACTAATTGAGCCACATTCACACACTCCATTTTGAAGCTAGTGAGTAAATGACTCCACTTTCTCCTTTATCAGCTCTCTGAGGGCTTAAAAGGTCGAGCCACACCAAGTAATGGCGGACTGTTAAATAAAAAACTCCTGTCAAAATAAATAGTCTTCCTCTTGAAATAATTGCATAACATCTAATATGCCGAGTATTCAGCACAAGTATAGTACTTTCAAAATATGAAGAAAACGAAAAGTGATTTTTGATCGTAGTACCACTTTAATAAGGTTTCAAGAATAGGGAGTGGTCCGCCATACATGATAAAACTACCTCATACATGTAGGTAGAGTGTGACACAATATTTTAGTATAAGTTTCAGCAGTGAATATAAGAATTCGGTGTTATATTCACCGCGCTACCCGGTGAATATAACATTTTGGAGGTGTGGCTGCTAAGCTAAGCAAGAACTTTTCGTGCCTTTTTGTCGTGTTTTAGCACGTTGTTTTGCACTTTCTTGTATTCACCGCTGAAAATTATACTAAAACAATTATTCGCCTCAGGCTCAGTGAATATTGGGGAATTTTTACCTCGACTACGTCTCGGTAAATATTCACCAATATTCACTTCGCCTTTGGCGAATAATTGTTAAATATAAAACCGGAAGAATGTGTATACAAGAAGTTGCAATTATTGCAAAAAGATAATATTACACTATCAAAAAAATTCATAAAAATATTGAAAATTAGTAGTAAAGAAAAATAAAGAAGCAAAAACAAAAACTAAAAACTAGGATATGCAGTGAGTGCAGTGGCATCCTGAGAGTATTTGGTTGACCATATGCATTTCAGCTTTGAGATTGGGTTTCTGAAGGACAGCAGGGTTTCTAATGACTGTAATGTTATCTTGAAGATTTGTACCCATTTCTCTACATAATTTTCTCTTCTCTTATTTACAGTAAGATTGCTTGATGACTAACCAGTCTTCTCACTTACTTGGCAATTTGTAGCCAGAGAA
>BLFK01000235.1:219107-231444 GCA_014634185.1 Astreopora myriophthalma | reverse complement strand
CAGCTCTCTGAGGGCTTAAAAGGTCGAGCCACACCAAGTAATGGCGGACTGTTAAATAAAAAACTCCTGTCAAAATAAATAGTCTTCCTCTTGAAATAATTGCATAACATCTAATATGCCGAGTATTCAGCACAAGTATAGTACTTTCAAAATATGAAGAAAACGAAAAGTGATTTTTGATCGTAGTACCACTTTAATAAGGTTTCAAGAATAGGGAGTGGTCCGCCATACATGATAAAACTACCTCATACATGTAGGTAGAGTGTGACACAATATTTTAGTATAAGTTTCAGCAGTGAATATAAGAATTCGGTGTTATATTCACCGCGCTACCCGGTGAATATAACATTTTGGAGGTGTGGCTGCTAAGCTAAGCAAGAACTTTTCGTGCCTTTTTGTCGTGTTTTAGCACGTTGTTTTGCACTTTCTTGTATTCACCGCTGAAAATTATACTAAAACAATTATTCGCCTCAGGCTCAGTGAATATTGGGGAATTTTTACCTCGACTACGTCTTGGTAAATATTCACCAATATTCACTTCGCCTTTGGCGAATAATTGTTAAATATAAAACCGGAAGAATGTGTATACAAGAAGTTGCAATTATTGCAAAAAGATAATATTACACTATCAAAAAAATTCATAAAAATATTGAAAATTAGTAGTAAAGAAAAATAAAGAAGTAAAAACAAAAACTAAAAACTAGGATATGCAGTGAGTGCAGTGGCATCCTGAGAGTATTTGGTTGACCATATGCATTTCAGCTTTGAGATTGGGTTTCTGAAGGACAGCAGGGTTTCTACTGACTAACGTTATCTTGAAGATTGGTACCCATTTCTCTACATTTCTCTTCTCTTATTTACGGTAAGATTGCTTGATGACTAACCAGTCTTCTCACTTACTTGGCAATTTGTAGCCAGAGAAAATGAACATATATAGTAATCTAATCTGCCTTGAGCATTAAATTTAACCCTTTCACTCCCAGTAGTGCCACTTACAGATTTTACTCTGTCTAACGCCAGACGATTTTACTCGTCACTGGGGCACCCCTTGGGGCTGAAAGGGTTAACCACCTCTCCGTCTGATCAGAAACTACGTCTCCATTAACCCTTTCACTCCCAGTAGTGCCACTTACAGATTTTACTCTGTCTAACGCCAGACGATTTTACTCGTCACTGGGGCACCCCTTGGGGCTGAAAGGGTTAATACATTTTAATAGAAGGGCTCCATGCAAAAACATCCTAATTGACTATTCTGCGGTTTTTAGGTCATTTCGCAAAACCACGGTCAATTTCCACCAAATCAACTGCACTAAAATTACAGGGTGAACCACCCCATGCTATGCCAAAAATTAGGGTAATGGACTGAGAAGCTGAAAACACTTTTTTACCTGTACTTTCATATTTTCTTGCTGTTGTGCCCCCCTCCTCCCTTCCCCAGGGCCCAGAGTTTTTTCCCTTTCCTTCTTTATTTTGTTCATATCAATTAGCATAGGTAATTCCATAACTTACAGTATTTGCCCTGTGCTGCGCGAAATTTGGCTGCAATTTTGCAAAATGGCCAAACGCATTAAAAAAGTCAGTTAGGACGTTTTTGCTCTGAGCCCTTCAATTACAAAAACAAGTTATCTTAATGTCCATGCATACAGCTGACATCTGCCAGAAAGCATTTTTTGTTATTAAATTGTACCATGAAAGATGAAATATTGAGCTCTCTTGCATTTGTATATGTACATATGTATAAGAACACTGATATCAATGGTGTGATAACAGATCTGAGTTTACCCATCTGATGGGTAGATGTTTAGCCCCTCATTTGTGAACTGCTTTAAAAAATTGTTGTGTTTTTTTCCTGTAACAATTAATCAATCAATCAATGCATCCATCCATCCATCCATCCATCACTCAATTTTACTTATTAAGTGACAAAAAAGAACAAAAATAGCCACTACATGCAGATAGCGTACTACCAGGTGTGTAATGGCACCCGCGTGCCTTAATTTCCGTAGTATTTTTAGATACTTTTAGCTTTTACCACATTTTACGTCACAATGACCTCCCGCTAGTTATCATGTGACCTTAGCTTAAATATCGCAAAACTTGTGTAATTTTCCTTAAGGCTCACGAAAATTCGATGGGTAACACTGGGTTACATCAGAAAACCTCCGATTATTGCTGTTAACTCAGAACCTACTAGAGCGTTCGCCCCAACACGTCCTACCAAACAGGATCGCTGTAAGAGTTGGCACAATAAACCTCAGCCTTGTGGAATCTGTGAGTTGTTTTAGTTTTCTTAGTTTCACGGATCTCTCCGCCACCGGAGCCGATGCAGCTACAAGGTGCGAGCAGTGGATTCTCTTCTCTTATCTGCTTTGGTAGCGAAATGAGAGAGAAACCACTGCTAGCAAGCGACCCATTCTCTCTTGAGCATGTGCGGCTGACGACACGCACACGTCATTGAATCATGTCACAACATTGCACACATTATGTTCACATGCACCCTTCCGAAGAAAATAACTGGTTTGCAAACTAGTTTTCCAGTTTTATTTTAACTTATTCATCCCTGAATCAGGATGGAATGGATCACTTGCTCGCAGTGGTTTCTCTGTCATTTCCCTGCCAACGGGAATAAGAGAAGACAATCCACTGCTTGCAGGGTAATAGCTTACCAAAAAATACTAGAGATAGCTAATAGAAAGAACTATTGCATTGTCTGGGTATTTATTTATTCATTTATTGAAAATGTCCCATGGAAAAAGCAGGAAATCTTATTTCTTAGACGTTGCAGCTGGCTTTCAATTTTACCTTTTTAGGGGAGAATGTGCCCAGACCTGACTAGTAGTGAGTGGTATTGTCTTTTCGTGCATGCATCTTCAAAATTGCACATTGTACGTTCATGTCTTAACCCAAGTGAACAGTAAACTCAGAACAAATCATTACGTACCTTAAGATTGGAGTACAATTTTTCTGTTCTGAGCATGCACACTTGGAAAAATTTCGACCTTCAAACCTAATGCGAGTGCTTGGTACAGAAAACTCATAGTTGTACTTGTACTCCAATCTATAGGTCGCCAATTACAGGCTAAGGTACACATGTACAGGGCTTTCCCACCATCCAGCGTGTGCAGCTTGCATACACAAAATTAATGGTTTGCATAAATACATCAAGTGAATGTGAAATTAGTTGAGCGTCTTCATGCAAATCAAATTCATTTTCGCACGAAGACTCGCTTTGAAAGGGAGGCAAATAGCAACACAGAAATGAGCTATTTATCCACCTCCTGCAAATGCTAAAAACGGGGAAAGATTCCCGTACAGTTCCTACATTAATTATAAATGCATATTCCTACTAACCCTCTTCCAAAAAGAACAAACGTGAATAGAGTTTTGCTAGGAATATGCATGCATAAGGAAGTAGGGACCTGTATGGAAATCTTGCCAAAAATACTACAAAAGGTTTTCACTCATGGGTGCAAAACGATGTTTCCGTTTTTTCTGCATTGCCTTGGTGTTCCATTGAAAATACTTCTTTTCTTTATATCTTTATTAATTTTATACTCTGTAAAGCCATTTGCTTTTTACAAAGCATTTAGTCAAATATTGCATGTTTTATAACTGGGTCAACAGCATTATTATCAACATCGTTCAATTTACTTAACAAACATTTTTGGTACCCTTGACTGATTCCAGTAGCATTAATTACATGATATTTGAATATGAAAGCAAATGAAGGAAATATTGTTCAAGATCGAGCTGCAATTAACGTAACAATGATCATGCTACGGTAATTTGCAAATAGGAAATAAACAGAAATAAAACTGAGTTTATAAACGAAATCCAAGTCTTTCTAACTCGTACTGAACTAAAATCGTTTTCCCACAGCACGAAACAATACCATGTTTGGAAATGAAATGAGCAATCAACTGGCAGGCAGTCACACCATGGCCAATTAATTAAGGCTGACGAAGTACGGAGATCTGACGAATGCATGTAAAACCCCACATTTTTATTGGCATTCACAACAACAAAGGGGTCGTACAGCGCCTTTGAACAACTTATGAGCCTCAGTTTTTATTATTAGTAGCAAACGATCTTCACTTGCCTGGTTCAATCTTGACAACTTTCACTGCCGAAAGTTCTCCGGTAGCGATTACCCTAGCCTAGAAATTACACGTTTTGAGTTCGATTAGTTAAAGCGCGGATCCAGTCGAAACAGGGTTCAAATACTGAAAACCAAACAAACCAACTTTTTCACAATAAATAAATCAGACGACACAAACCTTGAAAACATCTCCGTATGTCCCGCCTCCAACTTTCTCTATCAAATCGAAGACTTTGTCAGGGTTGCCGCGCGAGATATTCGCTCGTAATGGCGTGCTCATTTTGTTTTCGTTTCCCTAACTTGGCACCCAATTCACTGAAAACTTCATGGTCACGAATACTCGCTCCGGTTTCTGCTGAGAGATTAACCCTGAATATTTGACGGAAGGATATACGCTGATTCTCGTGGTGACATCCTCTCCGAATATGTCCGACGACATACCCACACATTCCTTTACACACGAACTTGATACGAAGATAACCGAAGACTACTTGAGGAAAGGAATCGGCCTGGGTACTAAGTAGTCATAACGAAAACCATTTCTGATGTGATGTCTTTTGCAAGCAAAAGCGATCGAATTTATCGAAGGTTGATCCTGTCTTCGTTTTTTTCGAAAGGATGGGGAGATATCAAGGTATATGAGCGTTTATTGGAGGCTCGAAAAGTTGTTTCTGACAGAACAAGTTGTAACGATCTCGTTTCCCCACACTACCCTGTCGAGTTAACCAAATCTTGGACAACAGATGGTTGTCACATCGCAGAGGGGAACTTTATTTCCCCGCTAGCACAACATTTTCCGGGTTTGTTACCTAAGGAAAGTGAGAAAGCTTGTTTTCAAGTCATCGTTCCCAAAAATCTACCACAACAAAACCGAAAACCGCTGTGCCTCCATCTTGCTGGAACGGGAGACCACCACTTTTGGCGAAGGAGAAATATGATGGCCAAACCACTAGCGAAGGAATACGGCATTTCGTCAGTTCTTTTAGAAAACCCATTCTATGGAATAAGAAAACCAAACAATCAAGTTCGGTCCAGCCTTAGACATGTTGTGGACTTGTTCATCATGGGCGCAGCTTTGATATTGGAGTCCCTTGTTCTGCTGCATTGGGGGAATCGGCAGGGTTATGGCCCCCTGGGAATCACAGGGATTTCTATGGGAGGTCACATGGCATCTCTAGCATGCACCGCTTGGCCTAAACCATTGGCAATTGTGCCATGTTTATCGTGGAGCACTGCATCGTGTGTTTTCACGCAGGTAGGAAACATAGGCTAAATTACAGAATACAGTGCCGAGTTGTTCGAAGCCGGATTGGCGCTAACCGTGGGTTAAGTCAGATTAAATCCTATTGGTTGTTATGGTATTTATCCCGGATTAGCACTAACTCTGCTTCGAACAACTTGGCCCAGGGCACTTATTTCCATATCACTGAATAACAATAGTACCCATTGTTATGTGCTTCGTTCTTCAATAGCTTCAGCCTAATTTGCATTCGGTGGCCCTTCATGGCCCTGTATTCCGTAGTTGCTCCCATTTCAAGAGTATATGTTGGAAAGATATTCTTGTTTGGGGAAGGACAAACACAGGGAAGTTTAGAGTAAATGCAAGAATTTTCAGCCAACAAAAACGGCGTTGCAAACTGTGAAAGGGTCTATATAGACCCCTTCTAGCAATAGATATACAGGCGATACATGTACTTCCCAAGGCCGATAATCTATATTGTCCTAAGTTGGCTTAATTACTCGTACCAGGCCTAAAGGCTGCATGAGTCTTAGGGGCCCTTCCTTTTGTCAGAACTGGCTGGTTTACAAGCAACTGCGAATGCAACAATTTGAACAAACAGTTGCATGATATACCCCATGTTCTTTTAAGGAGTACATATCATGCTCAAGAAGTGTGTTACTTTGAAGGTGTTATAGAGTTAGCTTTTCCAAATGCCCAGTCTGGCCAGTCAGTTCTGTCAAATGGAAAGCACCCTTAGATTATCTCCATTCTTAGACAACGTTGTCAACATTTCCTTTCTTCCACTAAGCTTAGTTAGGGTGTTTTTGTGCAGGAGCTAACTACCTGACAGTGTGATGAAAGCGTGACGAGACGGTACAGCTGTATGTCTGTGACAGTATCGACATGTCATGGTTGCTAAATATAGCTCTTACATTGTTTTTCTATGAGAACATTGGTTGGAACATGCAAAATGGGCTTTATTCTGGAACCTTTACAAATTTTTCCCTTTCTTTTTTCACGGAACATCAAGGTTCGGGAACTTTGTTTTTTGCAAGAAACCCAACACTCACATGAACATATGTTATCTTTTTGCAAATCATTGTTTATGCAAGTTTGGTAGCTTTACATTGAGGTCAGGTCAGGAAAATCCAGGATGAAACCCAAAAACGATTTTAACTTTCCACAGTGTCACAGAAAATGAACTCGGGTGTCGCTGAACTTTTGACATGCAGACCTTTAAACGAGCCTTAGCTCACTTTGCACAACTTGTCTAAACCACTGCTACGACTATGACTACCACTACGACGACGATGACGACGACAACAACTACTACTACTACTACTACTAACTCTGTGAGGTAAACAAAGGTGTCCAGTATTATCAGGTTAAGTAATAATCCTAATAATAAGCAGTCAAAGGAAAGCACTGCAAGACTAAAATGCAATAACACTTTGTTTTCATTTCGTAAGCAATTTTGTTTTTTCGTGTTTTGTTTCTGAGCAAAAATCTCAGTGGACCTTTTCACTGGCTGCTAAAATTACAGTGAATGTATGGGATTTTGGCCAACTTTGAACCACTGGAAGATGGCTCCAAAACAACAGATTTCTAACATATGATGCTGTTTTTAATAACTTTATGGACACCAGTAACCTAACAGAAAATTAGGCCAGTGAAAGAGACGTGGTAAAATTGTCTGTGGTAAGATTGGAATTATAAATCTTCTTGCGTCGGTTCTAATTTTGCAGCGATTTGCATAAATTTGTATGAAATCTTAACAATATGTTCACGGTTGTTATAGCCTAAATCTGTTCTTTATTTACTTCATGAAAATAATATCAGTACAAGTGCCTTTTAAAAAGACGTTTCTCTGTCACTATGCTTCTTTCGTAGCAGACTTACAGAGGTTCGAAGTTGGCCAAAATGCCATACATTCAGTATAATTTTAGCTGTGCTTGCCTCTCAACCAATTTGGTGTCATTAACCATGAAATGGTCTATTATGGTCTTGCAATCAAATCAGCTTACTTTGATGCAAAGGAGGGATGGCGGAGGCAAAAATCTCTATAAAATCAATTCAGATCGGTCCGAAAAGTAGACACTAACTTAATTTGAAACAATAATTAATTGTGACTTAAGTTTGTGACAATGAGTTTGCCAGCCGATTTGTTTCCCATGCAAAGCTTTGTAATCAAGGCTGTTGTGACTCAAATGCCTTGGTTGGACAAATGTCACAGACTTGGCACAAGGAAAGCTGTGTGCAGCTTCTAGTTGGCTTTTGGTTGTTCCTCTGAAACAAAGTAGAGATCATTTTATGTATCTGTTGTAGATAAGAATTACATCAGGCAACGATCATTTCATTGTACTTTGATTTGAAATCTCTGTTGTGTGACATTCATTATCTTAAATAAGACACAGGGTTTTCCTTTTCAGCCAGCGACTGGTGACTTTCACCACCTGTGAAGAGCTCAGTCGCCGGCAACTAAACAAAGTCGTGCAGTCAAGAATTTTATGCGCCCCTGGACCCCCTCCTAGAAGGTAGTGCCGTTGGCACTCAAATGATTGTCTCCACCTGCACCTGCAAAAGCCCATTCACCTCCTGCTTCATTTGAAAAGGAAAACCCTAATGACACAAAGAAATTACAAGTCTAACCAGGTTGGAATAATTTTTACCCACAACATGTCCGTAAAGATTAGTCATGTCAAAGTCTCTGAGTACTTTAATGCTTTTAGGTTTGACATAATTTCCAAGTCCTAAACACTGGCATTTTTTGTTCTGAATTAAATATCGACTCCCTGAACTTTCACCTTCTTTGTTTGGAAATTACTATATGTAATGTAACTTTTTATTTTTTTCTTGCAGGGGGTTATGAGCAAAGCTTGTTCTTGGGGTACTCTGGAGAAACAACTGAGAGATGAAGTTTACAGGAATAATTTATTGAATTGCATATCCCTCAATGATGTTGTATTCACCAACTTTGATGAAGAAACTATGAGAGAGAGATTAATTGGGAATAATCACTTTAATGCTTCATCCCAGCCATGCTTGAAAGGCCGAGGAAAGAACCTGGATGGTTTTCGCACATTATACCTTCAGCACGAAGATGTCTACAATGGCATAGAGAGAACTCTTTTTGATCAATTACTGTCTCTTAATAAATTGAAAGTTTGGGATTCCTCCTTGTCCAGATCAAACACTATTGATTTCATGAATTTCGTAATGGATGAAGCCACTCATCTGAGGAATTTTCCGCAGCCAGTTGATTGCAGCCTAGTTCGGTTTGTGATAGCAGAGCATGATGCATATGTTCCACGGGATAATATTATGAGTCCTTGTGAGATCTGGCCAGGTTGTACAGTGGAATACATAAATAGTGGCCATATGATGGCATTGTTGAATCATCGGAATGTATTTAGAAATGCAATTAAGCATACTATGGATCAACTTCCATGAGACACTACTAAAGTACATTCATGTTGTTATGATTTTTTTTTCAATGTCGTGTCAAACATAATTATTTTTGGGAACAGGTGATATTTATAAGAAGGGGCAACGTTTTGATTTATCCAGAGATGTAGTCATGCAAAAGAAAACTATTGGAAATTATTTGAAAAATTGCTTTATTGCTTTATTTATTTAAATTGCTTAGGTCCAAGTAGGAATCTGGGAGTCCTAGATTTCAGCTTTTCATGGATGCACCTCAGTGTTTACTAAACATAGATGCATTCTTATGACAATTGCAATGGTGCAATGCAAACTATTCTGTTTTCTTGCAAGCAGCAGTAAGTCAACAGAATACTTAGTTCAATGGACATTCATCTTTGCAGATATTAGACATGGTTGCCACAGGTCAGGAAATGGTCAGGGCAAAAAAAAATTCTTCAAGGTCAGGGAAAAGTCGGAATTTCATTTCGAGTCAGGGAAAGTTTAAAGGAGCTCGGTCACGATATTTTGGGTTCAAAAAGAGACATGAAAATTGTATTTAAGTAATAGGGAAATAGTGAAATAACAATTTGTTAGGGAAGATAAGAACCAAAGAGACAAGAATAAATTCAAGCATGGCCAGGATGGTGTTCAAGGATGCAGAAGATTGAAATGGATTACAAACGATCTTTTTGATAAATTGAGGCTAAACTTTTCAAAATCCAAGCTCCTTTAAGTCTTTGAGAGAAGTCAGGCAAAAGTGAAATTGATATTACTCGTGTATGTTGTCTAGCACAATTGCTAGATTCCCAATAATCATACTGTTTGTCATTGTAATGCAGGCTCGTAATGCTTGGTTTGTGAATGAAATTATACACTTCGTTTTCTTGTCTTTTCATTGTTTTCTAGCATTTCCAATTTTGGGGTACATTTTGAGGACATGAAATGTGTTGGATTGGTAGAAATTAAATGACAAGCTGATTTTGGGTTTCCAGGAAGATCAATCTTTTTCTATGTTATCTTAAGAAACTATCAATCCATGTACACTGCATGTGACTTTCTGAATGCATAAATAAATGAGTGGAGAGGTTGGCTGTGAGGGGAGGTTGGAGGCCATTACCAGGACTAATTTGTGATTTTTTTAATTTAGTTGGTCAGGGAAATTTAATGTTTGTCAGGGAAAAGTCAGGGAATTTCAGGATCCTGTGGCTGTGGCAACCATGATTAGAAAGACACTTTTTATCTCACTTTATAATTGAAATTCATCTTGGATTTTAGTTTTATAATGCAAAATACACTTAACAATTTGCTATTGTTTTGTGCACCAAAATGGCTGTTTCATCACATGATTGAAAACCATCTGTACATGGCAGTATTGGGGGTTAAAGGGTTAAAGATGCACAAATTGTCCCAAACCAATGTAAAAGGTTACAGTGGATCCAATCTTGATCAGTATAAAATCGTCTTTTAGTTTATCATTTTTTCAGCAATTTTCATCTTGCAATGGCACTGGATTAAAATCTAGAAATGCCACTACAACTGAAATGAAATTAGAGCACAATAATGTATTGCTGAGATGTGTTATGTGTTATTTGTGGTTCAGCAATGGTTTTGAGTACATTGCCTTTCGTCCTAAGTTTAAGGTCTGTGCAAATGAATGCAACGTGTTGGTACAACATGTTGGAATGTTGGGTGATGTTGGCTGAGGGTATTCCAAGACTGGGAACATGTTCCATGAAGTTTATTTCACAAGGGACTCTGTCATAGACAATTACCCACTACGTGCTCGGTCATTACTTTTAAGGAGGCCTCGGAGTTCAGGCACTATCCTATCCTTAGTAGAGCACTAATCTTGTGCTCGGCTATATACGTTTGAGACTTAAATGAAGTTATTATTATCTGGTAACTCAAGAAAAAAAATTGGGGCTAGGAGAGAGGACAAAATATACAAGACACAAATACAGATCAAAGACGTGAAACAAAATAACTCTTTTGTGGTCATTATGGTCAAAATTTAGGTCAGGCTTTTTATAATTTCATTCAATTGCGTTTGAAATCAGTCAAACTTTTGACCCAACATCACCTAACATTTCTTTTGTTCCCACTATCAGTGAAGCTTGTCACAATAGGTTGCATTCATTTGCACAATTTGCACACCATTGCTGGGCTGACATGTGGGCACACCTAATTTTGCAAGGGCTTCTGGGTAAATGTCTATCCCAGATTCCCTTGAGATGTAAGTTTGGTTTTATTAGTCATTCCAGCTAAGTCGTCTTTGTACCAATGTTGTGCTCATCTTGAGCACTTTCACTTGCATTTTTGGTGGGAATTTTTTTGACAAGTGGCACTGGTTTTTTTGAACTCAAGAAAACAAAACAGGAATGAGGCTAATAGGTCAACTAGCTCTTCCACTTGTGTGAGAAAATGATTGTTCCGGCAGGGAAACAAATGGAACAGTTAATCTCAATCATGGTTATGATGATGGAGCCTTGTTCTAGAAATGCAAACAAATGGTACAGAAAATTCCAGTTGTTTGGCTAAAAGCGGGAAAAATGGAGTACGTTGGAAAGTAATCCCTTTTTCGTGGAGAATTTCTGTGGAGGTAAACTGTTCCATTTATTTTCCCACCAGAGCAACTGGTTTTCCCATACAAATAGTAAGCACCCCTTGTAAATACTGTCAAATGGCATTAAAGAGAGTGTGGAAATGCTTAAAATGTATTGGAAACTTTTATTGTGAAGTGGGTGTTCTTAAAAAATAATGTCTACATTAGTAAGTACATACCAATGATATTAATGTACATACCATTTTTTCAATAACACAACTGTTGTTAATTTTCAACTGCAAGAAACAACATTGACATAAATAAGATCTTATTATAATTTGTTAGTTAAGTAACCTATGACTGCAAAGGAGCAAAGCTGCAAGCTATTCATGAAATGCTTCTGGTGACATAAAAATGGAAGAAAGAATGGTGTATATAAAGATAGTTTAGACTCAAACCTGAGAGAGGATGTCTGAATTATTGCTATGGAAACAAAACACTGGCAGGTGTTTCTACTGCTTTTTGTAAAATAATGAAAATAAAAAACGTGACTGGTTTTCTGTTTTATGCCAACTTATTTCTTAGTTTTATTATCGGCTAGTTTTTCTCTTGTTATGTGTACAACTTGTTTTACAGAACTAAAAATTTACTTTTTTTTGGTAAGGCCTCGAAAGCCTCGTCTTAAGGAGCTAATTTTATTTGACATTTTTTTTTGTACTTGTGTGGATGAAAAAGTTTGCCTGTATTTTATGTGGAAATTGATTTACGGAAGAGTCGGCCACAGCTGTCATGTGAAAAATAAGAACTAAAATAGACTAAATAGCAATTATTGCCACATACAAAAATTTGTTCGTGTGGATCACTCGTCACGTGTCTGCGGTCATTTCTGGCGCGCAAACCAAGGAGTTTTAAACAAATAGTTTGCCGTTCAATAACCAAGAGCAAATATATTTGTCGCAAAAAATTGCCACTGTATACGCAGACCATAAGCCAAGTCTGGCGGAACACAATAGATCTTTGATGTAAACATACCTCAGCTGTGCGTGTGGGT
>BLFK01000235.1:175769-219097 GCA_014634185.1 Astreopora myriophthalma | reverse complement strand
TTAATTTTCAACTGCAAGAAACAACATTGACATAAATAAGATCTTATTATAATTTGTTAGTTAAGTAACCTATGACTGCAAAGGAGCAAAGCTGCAAGCTATTCATGAAATGCTTCTGGTGACATAAAAATGGAAGAAAGAATGGTGTATATAAAGATAGTTTAGACTCAAACCTGAGAGAGGATGTCTGAATTATTGCTATGGAAACAAAACACTGGCAGGTGTTTCTACTGCTTTTTGTAAAATAATGAAAAAAAAAAAACGTGACTGGTTTTCTGTTTTATGCCAACTTATTTCTTAGTTTTATTATCGGCTAGTTTTTCTCTTGTTATGTGTACAACTTGTTTTACAGAACTAAAAATTTACTTTTTTTTGGTAAGGCTTCGAAAGCCTCGTCTTAAGGAGCTAATTTTATTTGACATTTTTTTTTGTACTTGTGTGGATGAAAAAGTTTGCCCGTATTTTATGTGGAAATTGATTTACGGAAGAGTCGGCCACAGCTGTCATGTGAAAAATAAGAACTAAAATAGACTAAATAGCAATTATTGCCACATACAAAAATTTGTTCGTGTGGATCAGTCGTCACGTGTCTGCGGTCATTTCTGGCGCGCAAACCAAGGAGTTTTAAACAAATAGTTTGCCGTTCAATAACCAAGAGCAAATATATTTGTCGCAAAAAATTGCCACTGTATACGCAGACCATGAGCCAAGTCTGGCGGAACACAATAGATCTTTGATGTAAACATACCTCAGCTGTGCGTGTGGGTCACGCCATGCCTTATAAGGCAATGGGATCATACCTTAAGGGGGCGGTGCTGGGTATCCGTTGTTGTACTAAACTCCAAACATCTCGAGAGAAGCATTAGTACATGGGTAGGTCGTGGTAAGGTTTGGACCCCGAAGAGTTCGTTTGAGTACGTGCAATAAAATGGCAGAGAAACCCAGTCTTAACGAGGTGTCCGCTTTTGATGCTTCTAAGCTGAAACATGTTAAGACAGTGGAGAAGAACACGCTTCCTTCAAGTGAAAGTAAGTATTCTCTTCTTCAGTGGTAATACGTGCAGTTTTTCCTGCATCTCTGACAGGAATGAAGGTAATTTCCTTCTTGGGGTGAATGGCTACATGGTATTACTTTGGATACAGAGCTTATTTTGAAAGTTAAGTCAAATGGAATCGAACTCGTTTTCTTGACACAGGAATTAATTCTGGCACGCACGTACAGTAGTCGGTTTAATTCCACAGTTTGTTTAGAATGTTATCTCACTTTTTATTTCCTGTGGACCACATTCTCTTACTCTGGTTATTACATACAGAATGAACAGAATGAACAACTGTGTTCTTGTCTTGCAGCTGTTAAACAAGAGCTTCAACCAGACGAGTTTCCTGATCGATCTGAGGTGAAGAATTTCGACCCCTCGAAGCTGAAGAAAACGCACACGGAGGAGAAAAACCCACTTCCATCGAAAGAGAGTAGGCTTGCATCGTAAAATTCTCTTTCCTTGATTGTCACTTGTTGATTTCAGTTTCTATTGAATTTTATTAAAGTCAAGAGGTTCGTGAAGAAGTCACCCATGTGTCGCTGAAATAAGCTTATTTTGTACTCACATTTCCGCTGTTAATGTAATCCTTCAAGCTATCGCAGAGGAACATCGCACGGCTCCATTTTCTGGTGTTGAAGTTTTTAACAAGGATTTGTTGAAGCATGTGCAAACGGAAGAGAAAAGCCATCTTCCAACCCCTCAAGGTGGGTAAAAGCTTTCGTTCTTCCATTTTTCGCACAGCTCATGAGCTGGTGTCCTAATATCGCGTTAATTTACATTTTGCAAGATTCTGGTCGATATTTGTGTGCATTAAAGTACGGATCTACTGCTGGAGGTTCGCTTGCTAATCTTGGACATAATTAACGAGGTTATCTTTGTCACGTAGCGAGAGAGCACACAATGACGTTGTTTTCAGTGCAGTGACAAAGAGCAAATTTAGTGCGTTGTATCCTGTTTCTAGCGGAAACACGATTTCTGTCGAAACGCATTGTAAGTTGAGACTTGAGTAGATCTACATACGTTTTTCTTGCAAGAAAAAATGACCGAAAGCTACCGCAGCTCATCGCAATTTTCATTTTTTAACGCGTTTTTGTGATATGCTCAGTAGTGTTCACCAACATACTGCGCTTTACAAATAATTCCAAAGGTAGAAAAAGAAAAAGAAAAGGAAAACAAAACTAGGAACTCCGAAAACTTGCCCGTAGGCGATAAGAGATCTCAATTGACCACATACTTGCGTCTCTTAGAGACTCAACGAGACTTGAGCTCCGTGTATAGTGTAGGGTACGTTCTGCTGTTTTTAAAAAATGAAAAATCAGCTATACGCTGTACACTACCTATGCAATATTAATGAGAATGGGATCCAATATTTTGTATGCATTGGTCTGGGCAACTTGGAGTATATTTGCATATTCTCACCCAAACAAGACATTTTTATCGCTGTGGTATTTCCACTTGACATGTAAAACGTTTGACCGTGACATGTACACATTTGATCCTGGTCAATTTCTTTAATTGCTGTGCACAGTGGAAGGAATTGTTTTCATTTTGGGGCTTTTTTTTACTTGTGTCCAGTTTTAACCTATATAAGGTCATCAGAGAATGTTGTCAATATGCATAACTAATTTTGCTGTGATCACTGAATAATGCATTACAGAACGATGCACTGATCAACCTGAACCCCCCCTCCCCGCTCCTGGGGCATACTCTAGGCATTTGATTACTTTCTGAGCCTGGAGAGGACAGGAGGGTGGTGAATTTGACCTACGCCTGAGTAGGGTGGGGGGAAAATGAGTTAGATATAGCAGTTGGTGGCAAAAATCAATTGCTTGCTAGATTCCTGTAGACTTTTCTTATGCTCTTTAAAGACCAGTACGTAAAGGTCGCAGACGTTGTTAGTCTCGGGCAGAAGTCGTGCAAAGCTGCTCGTCCCCGTGCGGGAAAAAAACAAACTCAAAGAAACCAAGTTGGAGAAAGTTGGAGTGTTTTATTTGTTCGTCCATCCCTGTCATTTATGAATTTGCAAAAAAAAGTTTGCAGATCAAGGTGTGATCATTTGATTGTCTCTGGAAATCCAGTCCACGTAAACAAGTATTCTGGCTGCTGACAATGATTCCAGCAGTTGAAAAAGAATGACGTAGATGCTTAGACTTAATGGGAGCTCTTTCTGATGGATATGAAAACTGAGCATGCATCTAATTATGTGCATTTCTGGACATAAGTTAAGTTTATTGCAGTACAAAGATCGTAAATTCTGTATGGATAAGCCAACATGTGCTACTGTATATGTACCTCTTTTTACCATGATAAGGGACATTTGGGATCAGCAAATACAGTACCCGTAAAAGCCTGTGTATAAGCCATCCCAGTACATAAGCCGCATGCCAATTTTGGTTGTTCAAAATTGAGAAAAATTCTTCAAAAGTTTGAAAGATCAAATAAGACCTAGGCAGTTAACAGACAAGTTCATTGCAAGAAACACTACGAAGTTGTCACAACCTTTTGCTGAATTAGTACAGTAACAAAATCCCTCATACCTTGTTTTCTTAGAGAAACATATTTTAAACTAAAGGTACATTGTTAGTTTCATTTTTGCCAGATGAACCACTTGAAATCAAGAAAGAAACCTGCAATGCATACACACCTGACACGACTCTGAAAACAGCTGAGCAAGCCAACTCATGAATGCTGGGAGAATTCTGGGCAACAACTCATTCTTTCAAAAATTACACCAGTATTAAAGGATGCAATCAAAGAACATAACGAAATTACAGAATTCATAAGAATATTAATGCTACAGGTATTATTTACCTTGGGAGTTCATGCAAATCCTCCATGGATGGTATTTTCTGGCACATGAGAGAAAGATGGTTGTTGAGGTAATCAGCCACAGGTGCCATTGTAACACTGTTTGTGGAGGAATGGAGATTCCTTGTTGCTTGGAGTTGAGCTGTTCTGGTCAGGCAAAAATTCAGCAATGTTATTGCAAGAGCTCTTGGAGAGCAAAACTCGCCATCGTAAATCACAAATGGCTCCAATACTTTGTCAAAATACAATGACGATTTACAACATTGCTTTGTTTGTTCTATGTTTTTGCATATCAATTAGGTCATTTAGATCTTGCATTCCCCAGTTGTCCTGAACATAAGACGCACCCCCAATTTTAGTGGCAACGTTTAACACAAAATGGTGTGGCTTATGCACATGCTTTTACAGTACCCTGTGGGCTTAATTTAAAGCATGCATTGATTAACGCATGATGCACTTACAGTACAATTTACTGCCTGCACAAGTATTTCATGGTTCACATGGGTCTTCAAAAACCTGGGATGGCATGGAACTTAAGAATTCCATTTTCCAGGGCTGGAAAGTCATGGAATTTAATCATTGGCCATGGAAAGTCACGAAAAATGATAGTGGGGCTCTGTCACAGAAGTTTTGCTGCCAAACCTTTGACATTAAATTGTTCTTATGCCCAAAATGTTCCTTTAATATAGATGAGGATATCAAGACTGCTAGAAGAGTCATCCATAATATATTTTTTGGCCATGTCTTGAAGATGAGGTGCAAAAATCTGAAATATTTAGGTTAATTTTTTCAAAATACAATCAATTTGTATCCCTTGGCATCTGTTTCAACAGAAGGCAGTAAATAGTCTCAATGCAGTAACTTGGTCTTCAATAAAGAAACTGCATTATTATTTTGGGTTTTCACTGATTTAAAGACATCTTTTAGCATTTTACAGCGAGACCAAAATAGTGCAACAGAGCTCCTTTAAAGGAGCTATGTCACGGTTAAATGAGTTTGAAAAGTTTAGCTAAACTTTTCAATTTTGTTGTTTGTAATCCGTGTCAATCTTCTCCATCCTTAACCATGCTCGTTCCTTTCTGGTTTATTATTACCTCTTTGGTGTTTTTCCACCTTTGTAAAGTATTATTTTCAGGTTTCCTTCAATTTAAAGGTAAATTTGTCTATGATCAAAATACCTCGAAATATCGTGACTGAGCCCCTTTAAGTATGGTACGTGTGGATAAATTATTGCAGATGTTGAAACAAAGGCAAATAAAGGCGAGTTACATGTACCGTACATCAGAAAATACCCTATTACGAGGTATTTGTTTTTGGGAGCTGACAGATAATCTTAGGTCACAATTGACAGTCCATTTCTGTCTAATTTGTTGATGTTTGATGTGGCAGAAATGGCATTCATGGTGTGAGAAATGTTTTTCTTGCTGGCCGAGCTTGGAAAAGAGTCAAGAAATTAAGTTCTCCCACACTGAATGGAGGGCCTGGTGTGAAGCAGGTTATCAGTTTTCACGCAGTCTCGTGATTCAGTTTTTGTGTCTTGCCATTAGTGTAACAGCGTTCCCACCCCTTAAGCCAGTCCAAACTGTTTTCTTTCTTTTGTTTGAAAGATTGTACTAGGATCATTTTCTTTGTTTTTCGCTATGAGCTGGGTTTTTTGCTTTGATATTCCATTTCTATCTACTTTGTTGATGTTTGATAGTCATGTTAATGAAGTGCTGTCGCATTGTTGTGCGGCAGACGAATGGCATTCAGTGTGTCAAAACTGTAAAGGATCTTGGAAAGCCAAATGCAATTTAAAAAGCTCAAAAAAGTAGAAACCCTGTTTTTGCAAGTGTTAATTGAACATAATTTTTCCTGTTAGAAGAAAGCTCCCAAAAGTTCACGGTTGTGTTTTAGAACCATAATTTCCAAAGCTTGTGTGTAGCGCTTGCAAATTGTATTTCAAAAATCTAATGAAGAAAACTAAAAAACCAAAAGGTGATATTTTTTGTAGACCCTAAGTGTACACTGTATCTAGATCTGTTGCTCTGTAATCTTGGACATTGTTTGTGTTGTAGATCTAAAGGAGGAATTGCGACCAGAGTGTCTTCCAGATGTCTCTGAAGTGGCAAGCTTTGATGCATCTAAACTTAAACATGTGGAAATTAAGGAATCCAATGTTCTTCCTACCAAGGAAGGTAGCTTATTTAATTGTACCATTTAGTGCTTGCATCCCCTAGATACTTCTAAAAGAACCTAGACAGAAAGTAGTCCTTGGAATAATAATAATAATAATAATAATAATAATAATAATAATAATATAATATTATTATTAATAATATAATAATATTATTAATAATAATTAGTTAATATTTTATATAAATGTATAAGAATAGAGAAACTTATAATATTGCCTGATTTAATAATTTGTTATTCCTACTGTTTTGGCAATTTATAATGATGATAATAATAATAATATTAATAATTACTCAAATGTTCTTTTAGCTTTTTAAATTTTGTAAGTACCTATTGTAAAGTTTTTTTAGCTTTTTTTAATCTTGTAAGTGACTATTGTGAAGTTTTAATAAAGTTTTCATAATAATAATAATAATAATAATAATAAATTATTAATAAATTAATAATAATAAATTATTAATAAATTAATAATAAATTAATAATAGTAATAGTAATAATAACTTGAATTAATGAAGTTAAACAAATCACAGTCACAGTCTGATAAACTTGTGGGCCTTTTAAGATTATACCCTGTAAATAGAGAGCATAGGAATGAGTAAAAATCCTATTGTTGCATAGATTTCTATAAAAACATTAAATCAGGGCTCGAAATTGCAACCGATACAGGCGCCAATGGGCCTAAAATTTCCTTGTTGGCGACTAAAACTTCTGGTCTAGTTGCCACCTTTGCGAATAGATTTTTGTTCGATTTAGATTAAAAATTAAACAGGTCGTCCAAAAGTATGCTGCTTAGTCTAGCTTTAATTTTGTCCTGAGAAAAAACAGCTGACTTACATAAACAAAGTCTCTGTTTTGTCTTTCAAACGTTACCCTGTCTCCTTATCCACGGGAACAAAATGATAAGTGGGTACTTCATATATCACACATTATAGTAAATCCAATTTAAACTGGCGACTAAACATTTACTGCTGGTGACTATTTTTCGCCACTCAGGTGCCAAAAGGCGACCATAAGCAATTTTTTTAATTTCGAGCTCTGTAAATGTGAAGAAAATACTAAGAATGCAAGGATGAACAAGATACATTTGATTATGTACAATGAAAAGCTCAGATAATAAGCTTGCGGATAGGATTTCTGAAGACTAGAGCTTAACCTATGTTTTTGTTTCTGTAGTAATTGAAGAGGAAGCCATTGACTCCAGGGCTGAGGTGAAGAGCTTTGACAAAAGTAACTTGAAACATGTGAAAACTGAGGAAAAGCACTTTATGCCTTCTGCACAAGGTAACTCTATGTGGTCTGGGACTCTACCATGGTCATGAGTACTAATGAAGTGCTTCTGCTGTTTGTCGTTAACAAGCTTACTTGCTGTTACCATTATTTCCCAGTGTATATGTTGATTCTTTAAGCCCCAGAAAATCAGTCTGAATTATCATGCACCTTGACTTGTACACCAGTCCAATTTCCATGCATGAAAAACTGCTCGTGATTAGCATAATTATTTTAATTAGCTCTCCAGCCGTAAAAATAAAGAAATGAAACTTACAAGCAACTATTAAAGACGGAGACAAATTACATGACTGTACAATAAATAGCACTTAAAGTACCAGGTAAAGAAGTGTTATTCAAAGGATTGGGTTAGTGTACATGTAGTGTACCACACTATCACTTTTCTGCCCCCCCCCCCCAAAAAAAAAATTGACGCTACCATGCAGTCTTTGGAGAAGGTTATTACAAGAAAGAGAAATTTGCAAACTGTCTTTTCAGCATTATTTTCATAAAATCCAGAGTTGTCCAAAGGTACATGTATCTTTAGTTATCCAATAGTCTTTGTAAAGTATTGTCTGTCCTTAATTCAGCAAAACATGAGCAAGCGAGGAAAGTATGGCTTGGTAACATCAGACCTTGCTGCCTTGACTGGTTACCTAGTGAATTTCAGCCAGCATGGCTGCCTGTTTACTAACAGTGATTTTCTTTGCTTGTTTCACACTCTTGGGTTGTTCTTTGAAAAAAAAAGGCTCTTATACCGTAAATCCTCTATTAAGCCCCCCTCCCCCTCCCCCCATCCTGTATTCTTCACAAAAAAATGAACGATTAACGTGGACTGATCAGTTATGGTTTATTCAGGCTGGAAGTTCATATTATTTTTTAGGCTCCCACAAGTGAATTAAATACTTTTGACAGTGACTTTAATTGTACAACACGTAAGTCTACTGTCTGATACCATGGTATTTTTGCTACACGTGATGCGTTTCACTAAATTAAATAAGCCCCCCCTCTCTATTAAACCCCCCCCCCCAAAAAAAAAGTGCTTGAAAAAAAAAAAACCCCCCGGGGGGGGGGGGGGGGGGTTAATAGAGGATTTACAGTAAACTTCGTCCCAAAGTTAGAGGACAATTAAATTACAGGTACTAGGATATTTTGCAATTTGCTTCATTTAAGTTGGTCTTCATTGCTTGCATGCATGTGTATAACAAAGTCCTGCTTTGAGGGTGTTTTTATTACTTGTTCACTGTGTTGAACAGCACAATCTGCAACTGGCTGTCCTTCCTACCTAAGGTTTAGGAGGTGAGATGGAATTAGTACAGCAGATATGATAAATTCTTTATTTTGAGGGAAAAAATGTCAGTTGGCTTATACACCAGATCGACCAGTTGCATCTGCATTCTGTACAATAAGGTATAAAATAATTACCAGAAGAGTTTATTTCAGTATCATAGATTTATTTACATAAGTTTATAATGTACTGTCTCTTTTCAGATCTTACTGCTGAGAGAATGCCACCCCCGAATAAACGACCTGACCGTTCAGAAGTTCTAAACTTTGACCAAAATAAACTACATCATGTGCCCATTACGGAAAAGGTTGTACTTCCAAGCCAAGAAGGTAACGTGAAACATGTGTTTGTCAGGTGGTGCTTGAACTTTAATGGCATTGGTTATAAGTTACAGGATAAATAAAAGGGATAGTGGATCGCAGAGAAATTTCGGGGAGGGGGGGTTAAGGGAAGAAAAAGTCAGTTTGGACTGGCATTCTAGAAATGGATCATTGACAATTTGAACATCTGTTTATGACTTTGCGACAGTAGCTTGGACTGAAAATCTGTTTCATTTGATATTTCCTCTCCCATTACTTGGAGTTCAAAATGTTTGTACATGTAAACCAGTGGAAATTGTTTACAGTGAACACTGTTTTGCTCGTTTCCAATTAATTTTTTTTAAAATGATGATCAGTGTCCACATCCCTTTCTACAGTTTACAAAGGACATATTAAGTTTTTCTTTCGAAAAGTTTCTTTTATGTAGAAATTGTTTAAGACTGCTTGGCTTCATGCAGATATTGAGGAGGAGGCTGTAGACTCTAGAGCAGAAGTAAAAACATTTGACAAAAGCCAGCTTAAACGTGTGGAGACCAAAGAAGATAACAGGCTTCCAGGCGTGGGAGGTATACTTCAGCTTACTTGTTACTTTTTGGTGTGGTAAATTAAATAATTATGACGGTGATGGTGAACTAAGTAATTTTCAGTATCATAGAGGACAAATACAGCTGCAGCCCTAAAAGACAAGCAAACAGCGTAGATGCAGATCTGATGCACACAAAAGGTGTAAACGCAGAAAATGTTGGATATCTTTAACACTTGTTACCTTAAGAAATTTTTTCGAGGTATTTAATATTACTGTACAGGACGCCGTTAAACATTTGCATTTTTATCTTTGCTGAAGAAGGCAACAGTTGTAGCTGAAACGTCAGAGACGATAATTTTAGCCAGTGTAAACTTTTCATTCTTTTATTTCTAACATGTCTGGCTACACACCGAGCATCTTTAATGTTTAACACTTGTTAACGTGTTTTGTTTTGTTAGATATTCGCGCAGAAATGATGCCTGATATACTTCCTGATCGATCAGAAGTCAGCAAGTTTGATCACTCAAAGCTTAAACATGTTGATACCACTGAGAAAGTCATTCTTCCCTCAAAAGAAGGTGAGACAATGCCGAAAGTATTTTTTCTGGTTATGTGAATGTGTGAACTTGCATGTACATAAGTGCCTTTTATTCCATGTTTTTGAACAATCAGCTTCTCTGATCATGTAGATATTAAAGAGGAAGCTATTGATTCTCGAGCCGAGGTGAAATCATTTGATCACAGCAAATTGAAGCATGTTGAAACAGAAGAAAAAGTCTCCCTTCCTGGAGCAGGAGGTCAGTTTCTTCAGATGATTATTTCTGGTCGTAATATGAGGGCACCATAAATACAATAATTTTTAAAAATCATTGTCTGAATAATATTGTCAACTTATAATCAAGAAGCAAAGTGTTCCTTTGTCAATGAATATGACGACCCCATAACAGCAAAATTGGACTAGTGGGGTTATGAGACACTGATAATGATATGATTTATAATTTATAATAAATAGTATTTATAATATTTTGTTACAGTAAGAGCAAATTAATGTAATTGAATGTAAACAAATGCAGCTGTAATAATGTACTATTAGTCGATTGTAGCAGGCAAATGGGTTTCTGCAAAGGTTGATGTATGTCCTTACTAACCCTTGAAATTTGAAAAAGATTTAAGTTAGTTATTGGTCCTATGTTCGATGGCAGTTTGTTGCAGTTCAGGGGCTGCTATGCAAATGATCTATCTTTAAGAGTTTTCTTTGTTTTACGTGTAGCTGTTGGTCGTCATTTCAATGGACACAGTTGATCCGAACCCTACAAACATTAATAGGCCAATTTAGATATACTAAATATTTAAAATAGTCCAGTTTGCCAAGGGCATTTGACAATATTATTTAGGATTTTTCAGTGTGTTTTCTGTATTCCTGATGACTAAACTGACTTGTATAGATGTTAAATGTATTTTAGACATCAGAGCAGAGATGATGCCAGATTCACTCCCAGATCGCTCTGAAGTGGCAACGTTTGATCATTCTAAACTGAAGCATGTTGAGACAGAAGAAAAAGAAGTTCTACCAACAAAATCAGGTTGGTAAATAATGTATGGTCCTTCTTGGTATGGTAATGAAACTCGGATACCGGGTAATTTTGTTTTAGTGACATTACTTTTCTTCCTCTTAGTTTACATAACTTCTCACCTTTTTTTTTTCCATCAAACTAACTTCTACTTTTCAATGCATTAGAATTACATTTAATTGTCAACATCTTCTATTTAACAAATAGATTCCATGTTGCTGTGCATCTATTCAGTAATCACAGATGACGTCAAAATGTGGTAAGAATAAAAAAGATGCCCGGCAACATGGAATCTATTTGTTTCATATATTAAGAGACAAAATATACAAAAACAAGACAAACACGTAGTTGACATCATCTGAGTCTTGTCTTCTAATTGGTCATGGGTGAAAACCAATCAAAACATATGTAGAATTGAGTTTATTATAATTGTATTAATTGTTATTAGATTAGGTGTGTGAACACATGCTAGCCCAGTGGGTTTTCATTCACAAACCTCCACATTTCTTTATGCTTGTTTTACCTATTTATTTATTTATTTATCTATCTATATATCTATATCCATATATCTTAGGCAGCGTTTACACGAACGTGGTTTCATTTGTAACCGTATCGTTTTCGATGCGGTTACGCCTTCCGTTTACACGACACCGATCGAAACCGTTACCGAAACCGGGTCGTTTTGAAACCGCTGCCAAAAGTGGAGCGTTTTCAAAACGATACGGTTTCATCTGTCGTGTAAACAGCGAAACCGCATCGATTTGAGTACGGTTACCATTTTGGCGCGAAATTTGAGTTGTTCGATTAAAAATGATGGATTCTATATTTAATCGTACCCAGATCGCTTTGGTCTGTGATGACTTCAGCATGACGTAAAGAGTACGAACTCGGTTCCGTGTAAACACTTCCAAACCGCATCGATTTCGATGCGCTTTCGAAATCGTGCAACCGTATCGATGTGAACCGCGTTCGTGTAAACGCAGCCTATTTTGCTACGTGGAAATAAAGAAAATTGAAAATTGAAGGAGAGTTCGTGTAATTATCATATTTTTTCTACCTCTGGCAAGTGTTTTCCGGGAACCTGATAATTGAAGTTAACCATATTTACTTGATTAAACGCCACAGATGGAAGCAAAACGTTGCCCTGAATGCTGCACCCAATCAGAACTATGCGCAGTACAACTCGGTAATCTAAACCAGCCTGGGAAATTAATTTTATTTTCCTGTGTAACGATGTTTCTTTAAGTTTGAAGCCAGACAATTACAATGCTATCTCAGCAAAAAAGCGAGACATTGGAACTTTAAACGTGTTTCTGTTTCAAATAACATTTACAAATGATCTACCGTAATTGTTGTCAGTGATTTAAGAAATATGGTTTTGAAATAAACGCCGCATCGGACACGCTCAAAAAAATTTTAATAAATGCTGCGGCATTTAATCGAGTAAATACGATATTTCTTTTTTAGGTTAAACTAGCTTTTGATATTTGTGGGCTAGCGTGGTCCTCGTATGTGCATGATACTTCCTAAGAAACTTGAACTTAAACTTCATGAGTGCTGAAAAAATTGAGTCCATCATGAGCCGCCCCACCGCATTCCGTCTCTTCTGTACTGAATTCTCAACGGGACGAGATTAAAATGTTGTGGCTCAAATTGTAGGTGCTAACTTCAATTCTCGTTTACCAACTGTAAATGCTAAATCTGTGAATAAGAAAGTTTTTGAGGTGCAATGTTGGTTTCTCACATAATAGATTCACTCGATTTACTTGTAGTGATTGATGAAGAGAAGGCAGATTCCAGAGCTGAAGTGAAATCCTTTGACAAATCAAAACTGAAGCATGTCGAAACAGAAGAGAAAAATCCCACTCCGACAGCGCAAACACTGAGAGAGGAGCTCTTGCCAGATGAGTTACCTGACAAATCAGCAGAACTGAAAGAAATTGAGGGATTTGATCCTTCAAAGAAACTGAAACATGTTGAAACTACAGACAAAACGCACTTACCCACCAAGGAAGGTGCGTATGGGCAACAACAATTGAAGGGCTCAGAGCAAAAACGTCCTAACTGGAATTTTTAGTTTTTGGTCATTTTGAGAAACTGCGTCCAGATTTCGTGCAATACACGGAAATTAAGTTATGGAATTACCCATCCTAAGTGATGTGAACGAAATCAGTAATGTTAATCAGAATTTTGAATTGAATTTTGTTTTAACTAGATTGATAAGCAAAAGTTGCCACTGTAAAGAGATTTAAAGAACTGACATTTCAAATAGTTAGCCCATTATTAGAGAACGTTTAATTATTGTCTGAACTTGGCAGCCAAAACTTTGAACAATATTTTATTGGCACAGTATCCGTCCTTCAGACATTTCCTCCATTCTTGTTTTCAGAAATCAAGGAAGAGACAGCTGAAACAAGGGCAGAAGTGAAAACGTTTGATCACTCCAAGCTGAAGCATGTTGAAACGGAAGAGAAAAATACGCTACCTAAACAATCAGGCAAGTGCACTTTGTTCTGAGCAGCAAGACAGCTTTGAGTGAGTGATGCCAGTCAACTCTGAATGGCACATAGGAACTTTGAATCAGGAAAACTGAAAACAATGTAACAGAGGTCAATTTTGTAGTGGATGCACCTTGTCTCGTCATAACATAAATTTGTCACTTGTGCAGAGAAAGCGGTTCTTTGAAGGGATTGTTAAATTATTGACTTCAATAGAGTTGGCATGAAAGTGACTCTGAAGGAATCAATACTAATAACATGAATTAGCACACTTTTGCCTGTGTCAAAAAGTGTAAACAACAAAATGTTTGACATGATTTAGGACAACTTGGTTGATTTGATATCCTGCTGCCGCAAATTTGGTGCATTTTCCCTTCTTTTAGATGATGGTGATCACTAATTTTATAACAATAATGCACTGTAAAGTATATTTTGTCGTGAGTTCAAAGTTCGATGTTTTTAAATCAACTATTTCTCCTACTGACGTTGAATTCAGAAGAATAGTTTTAACAAGGTATTTTTAAAGATAAAAACGATTTAATTATTCCAAACAGATGTTTATATTAAAGGAAAATGACTATTGGATAGAAAAATCTATTTTTGTGGTTAAAGTGCTCAGACATCAGAATTAAGACTTCCATGAAATTTGCACGCTTGTAAGCTGGGTTCCCATGAAATAAAATTGCTGGTTTATGTCCAGGTGTGTTTGAGAGTGTTTTTCTTGATACAATGACAGTCCTCCTTTTATGATTGTTGCGAGAGCTTTGTTAATTAAAACAGGATCTGAACAGGTTATTGCCCTGGGCCAGGTTGTTTGAAGCAAATTTAGTGCCAGTCTGGTTAAATCCCTTATTTAACCCGGATTAGTGCTAAGCTTCGGATAACTCAGCCCTGAGTGCTGTGTGTTTAGAAGGGTGGTTTTAACAACTGCAGTTACATGTTGTTCTGTGGATACGCTCTTTGTTTTGTTTTCTTTAATACAAGAACCTTTTTGATAAGAACGTTGAGGCTGAGAATAATCAAAATTCTAAGAACATACCTCAGGATGAGAGTCGGTTGAGAACGGTTTTATTGTGCTCGTTTGTAGTATAAACAAGACGCCTGGAGGCGTACATGTGGGATGCGTCGATCGGCGAATGGCTGTCAACAGTCAGTGTTTATACGAGCAAAAAAACTTGAATAGAAATGTTTATGTCAACAGTCAGTACAGCATCAACAAACGCTGTTGCCGGCGGTGTTGCTTGTACTATGTCGCAAACAAGAAGAACAAGTCAACAACACGGATATTATGCATGGTCACCCATCATAGTAGGAACCCCAGCCAACAGGGCTTAACTTCAGTGAGAAGCACAAGCACGTGGCTAATTACCATATGAGACCGCGTTGGGGAAAAAAAAAACGGAACGCGACCGATTTTTTTATACGTGGTAGGCCGATGTAAAACTGTAGACTAACAACAATTTACCCATATACTTAGGGACTTGTTTCTCTTTTTTCAACAACGTGGTTTTGTTTCTGCATGATACATTTAAAAACATCTCAGTTTGTAGTCGAACTCGACGTACAGTGTTCTTAAAGACCCAGTATTGCCCATTATGCTTCACGCGCCTCTGTTGTTGTTTTGGTCTTCATGGGAGCGAGGCGTCTATTGTTTTTAGAGTGATCGCAGCGCGCAGTGCATAATGGGCAATACTGGGTCTTCAATATTACTACAAAACTGCAATTCATTGAGCAGTTCTTATTTACATTTCCAAAATAACTTCCACACATCGAAGTCATGTAACTTTGAGAACGTCATAACGTTTTCAGGCTCAAATCGCCAAAAAAGAAGAAGGAACGTTCAGTCTCGGGTCCAAAATTAGACGTTCTTATATAAAAAAAAGTGTAATTGTTTGAATTGGGTTGTCTTCCTTTGCCAAACTCCAATCCGATGTGGACAGTTTTAAGTCAGCCAGTGGTTTTGTTTTAATGGAGATTGGGAGCAACAAGACGATTGCAAATACAAGTACATTGTGCACAGCACGTGCAAAGACTAACGGGTTCTTCTGGAGTTAATTAAACAAGAAATTGTGCGGCTTAAATCCCCTTGAAAATTGAAAGCTTTGGCCTTATTGTCATTCATGCGATCGTATTGTTGGCAGTTCATTGTTCTTGGCTGACAATTTTTGAGTAGCTGTAATCAGCTCAGCTGCTTGGAAAGTGTCCCGTGAACTTACTACGCACGAGAGCACTGGATTGTTTCAAATACCCAGAATATCTTATGACTCAGTCGGAGCGACATAAAAAGTGATGGCGTCAATGTTGCTGTTGCTAGCATTTCTTTATTTTATTTTTTCAACATCATACATTTTGCATAAGGAAAGGCTCGGATTTCAGTGGTAAACGAGTGACCTATGTACCAATTCAATCCATTTGCAGATTTTGCGTGCAGTTTTTTTGTGCGTGCATTCTACAGTGTCCAGCCCTTGAACTACCCTTAACCTCTATTGCACCCCACTTCCGTAGTAATAATAACAGTCTTTGTGACTTTTAACCAGACATCCGAGAAGAGAAGGCAGCTACCTGATCCGATCCAGTGACCACAAGAATACCTGGGCAGGCCACTGTACTGGAACAATATTGGACCCACAGTTGTGACAAGGAATTTTTTTAGCTGATCGTTTATATTAGGAATTATAGGAGAGGGTTTGCATTTATCATGAGCCCAACCGTAGAGCTGGCATGGTACACTTTTGTTACAACCTTTTGTACCACAAAAAGAATCGATTTCATAGGGGGAAAAAAATTGTAAGCTAGTTTAGTGATATGAATAAAATGTTGAGTCAGCTATCCGTCAATGTAAGTTTTGCCGCCAACCAGCCGTGAAGGGGGATGTCCTCCAACCACACAGGGGCCCATACAAACTATGCGGCCGTTGATCTTTATATATTTTGAACTGAAGAAATGATCCTCACACTTTCTGGACAATTCAAGCAATTGTGTCTTATATGCACTTCTTGTATTTTTGTTCAAAAAGACATTAATAATTCATGACCCGAACAGCCTATCAAGTCACCGATAAAACGTGAGCATGAGCTTTATACCCGATAAAACACTCCTCGTCGGTGTTTTTTATCTAAAGAATACCAATAAGGCAAAGCTTGTTTTTCTTGTATGCTAATATTTTCCTCTCAGTTTGAACATTGTTCAGACTCCAGAGGGAGTCAGTTGCGGAATGTTTTTTCAAGTCCAAAAACACTCGGCTACGTCTGGTGTTTGTAAAGCCGATAAAACACTGCTGCTCGTTTTTTAAACATTACTTATAATATCGCATAAATCCATGATATTGTCATGTACTGCTATTATAATCACATATATCAGAATAAACGTTTTTTTTTTACCTGAAATTTTGTGTACAGCCGTCCTTGTGGCTGAAAAGGACGAATTCGAGCGATTTGGGGGGTTTTTCTGTTAAACGTTTACCTGAGCGTATGGAAGAGACAAGGGTGGAAGCTTATTTCGGACCGGTCCAGCGCCGGGTTGATTTTTACCATTACACTTTAAATCTGTCCAAAACTTGAACACAACATTTCGGGTAAAAATACGTTTATTTTGATTATAATATGTGATTATAATAGCAGTACATGACGATATCTTGGATTTTAGCGATATTATAAGGAAGACAGAGGTCAACGGCCACGTCATCTGTATGGGTGCCCTGTGTCTCAACTGCAGTGTTCTCAATCTCGTGCCTCAGTTGTGGACACTGATTGGTTTACTGAATGAAGAAGCGTTTAGAATAGAAATAGACAGTTCGGTTCACCAATATGGCCGATGTTGATCACGTTAACCGGCATACTATTTGTCTATTTTAAAAAGCTATGTCTGTCACATGAAATTAGACAAGAAACCGTCATGAAGTTAGACAATTTCATGACGGTGTCTGAGACTTGAAGACTGCATAGCAGACTGACCCTAACCTAATCCTAACTCGGAGTTGTTTAAAGCTAACCGTTTTCAAATGGGTGCTTAGACTTAAAGTGCCCATAACCTATTTTTTTTCAGTTTGTCAAGATAATCTACGGGTTACCTAAAGACGCTCTGTGGAAAAAGTTTGCGATATGCTTAAAATCCGTTTTTTTCTACAAATTTTTAAAGTTCTGTATTTTTGCGGTACACCCTCGCCGCTGATTAAGAAGGCCGACAGACTCACAACCGGAGGGATGTGGCAGATTAAAGCCTGGTTCTCATATGCCGCCGAACCACCTGCGACACAGCCGCCGGTACTGCCTGGGATACTGTTCCGACATATGAGAACATACGGCAACAACAACCATCGCAGGCCTTTGCCGCCGAAATGCCTGCGAAGTTGACTTGAGTTCAACTTCGCAGGCATGTCGGCGGTTCTTTAGGAACACCTGCGATGAAAATATTTTATGACAGCGTAGTCGGCGATCGTCGGCGATGTCCCAGCGGGCAAATTTATCCCACAATTCATTCCATCCAATTGATTTGGCGCCCTTTTTCGAGTTTACCGGCGATACGTCGCAAGAACATCTGGGGCACCACTGCGATGCAACTGGGACGAAAAATCAATTCAACCGGCGACCACAACGCAGGTCATCGCATGTGTATGGGCGGCATATGAGAACCAGGCTTTAAGCCCGGTTCTCATATGCCGCCGAACTACCTGCGACAGAGCCGCCGGTACTGCCTGGGATACTGTTCCGACATATGAGAACATACGCCGGCGGCAACAACAACCATCGCAGGCCTTTGCCGCCGAAATGCCTGCGAAGTTGACTTGAGTTCAACTTCGCAGGCATGTCGGCGGTTCTTTAGGAACACCTGCGATGAAAATATTTTATGACAGCGTAGTCGGCGATCGTCGGCGATGTCCCAGCGGGCAAATTTATCCCACAATTCATTCCATCCAATTGATTTGGCGCCCTTTTTCGAGTTTACCGGGGATACGTCGCAAGTACATCTGGGGCAGCATTGCGATGCAACTGGGACGAAAAATCAATTCAACCGGCGATCACAACTCAGGTCATCGCAGGTATATCGGCGGCATATGAGAACCAGGCTTAAAGGTGATGATCACAGCACTGAATTACTTGAAGTCAAAACCACGTGTTCCTGAATCTACGTCACAGCCCTATTGTTACCGAGAGGAATCGAGAGAAGACTAAGGCGAATGGTGAGCCAAAATGGCGGCAAATTTCAATGTTTTCTAGTTTCATTTTGAAATCGTGTTTTGGGCAAATCGCTTTTATTTTTCCGCGAAACGTCTTTGAGAGATGTTTCGATTCAGGCTACAAGATAAAAAACAAAACAAAAAAACAACTAGGTTATGGGCACTTTAAATGCTGTTTACCAGCGCCATTTGTAGGCAGTCGCCTGCGGTCTGGAATGGACCATTTCCGAATTGCTGTTTACCTCGGTTCCAAAACGAGTCCTGGTGCACAACCATTCAAATGCAAATGAGTTTTGTATTTTCATGCAAATCAAACTCATTATCATTTGAATGGTTTAGCACCAAGACTCGCTTTGAAACAGAGGCAAACAGCAATTCGGAAATGGCCTATTGTCATGACACATCAGATGCCCATAATATAAATTAAAACATCTGAACAACGACTTTGATGGATGTGCAAAGAAGGACAAGATTGAAACGGGTTGCATTCATGTAATCTTGGAAGAAGTTGGCCTGACGTCTCAAGTTTCACATGATTCGCCTGGATATTGGTCATTTATGCTCAGAATCATTGTTTTTTCGGGAAATAATGATCTTACAAGGAAAGAAATTTCAAATTATCACTTTCGAGTTTGAAGCTCGTAAGTAACCAAATATTTCTCCGAATCACCCCAAAATACTATACCCCCAGTTATATCAGTCGTGCATTATTTCATGGGTTCCTCCTGGATCCTCAGTTTCTGGTTTCATGGCGTTCGTGTATCTTCATGGTCGTTCCTCGCAACCTGAACCGCCTTTGTCGAGCGTGGTGTAAATGAAGTTGGGCCGAATTACATTTGCAGTACTACCAGAGGCAGTAGGATTAATGAAATGCAAGTGACAGGTCCGCACGATTTTTGCAGAAGAAAATTGCAAGAAGTTAAAATTTCGGTAGTCATGTAAGTGTGACATAGACATCTTGTTCCATCGTTTGACACAATGAAAGCGAGGATTTTTTGGGAGTTGCGTAGTATTCTTCTGAGCTACGAAAGGCGTGCAAAAATACGAGCATGTAGCAAAATGTCTGCGAGTATGTATGTCAAACCATCGAACAGATGTTATTTCACTACAGAAAGATACTTTATTCGTATTAGTTAAATATTTTATTCAGATTTATTGGTAAGATTGTTAAGTATGATGGGGTCAGCTGTTCGAACATTGCAAAATTTTACATTTGTTGAGTTTGGTGCTCGCGATTGTTGCTGTTGCATAGCGTTGTTTTGAAGAGTTTCGACACGACTCGAGCCCTAAGATAGGTGGTTTTCAACCAGTCTCTAGGTGCAGGGATCACAATGGTGAAATGTAAAACTACTGGTGGACGAACAAAGAAAGCTAATGAGATCTATTGTTTTCGTCCACCCGGCAATATGGCGGCGATGACGTAACGAGAAAACCTCCTGTAGTAAAAATAGTTTGTAAGATGATAATCCAGTCAAAAAAAGATAGACATTTCACTTGATTTCTCCCGACGAAACTGAAATAAAATCTTTGTATAGTGGAAAAGTAAATCTCTTATTCGATGGTTTGACAAATACCTTCGGACATTTTTGCTTATTGCTCGCACTTTTACTCACTTCTTCGAAGCAACCCTCATAATATGTATATATATTATTTACCGGCCTTAGTTGGTCCATTGGGGGTATGACTGTTTCAATGTACTTTTACCAGTTCACTAACGGCCGGCAAAGGAATACTTAGACTGCTTTTTACACGCACGCGGTTTCAGATGTAGCCGCATCGTTTTCGATGCGGTTTCGCCTTCCGTTTGAGACCGTTACCGAGCCTTGGTCGTTTTGAAGACGCTGACAAAAGTGCAGCGTTTTGAAAACGAAAAAGGTTTCATCTGTAGTGTAAACGACGAACCCGTGAAACCATGCCGATTTGAAACCGGGTCCGTGTAAACGCTGCCTTAGTAAATTCAAAACGAGATTTAAAATACACACAGGGAAAATCTGTGATTGTTTGCACATTGCGAAAAACCGTACCCCAGAACCAATCACATTGCAGGATTCGCAGACTTCCGCTCGCTCGCGCACTGGGAAAAAATAACTCGCTTATATGAAGCTTATATGTGGAATCAATAAGATGTATACGTCGCAGTTACTTAACTACTGTATTTCTTATTTTTCCAGCTTTGTTCTACGAAAATCTTGACCTGTCACCTGTGACCTGTGACCTGTGACCTGTGATCTGTGATCTGTAACCTGTGACCTACATTTTAAGCCTGCTGCCCCATACAGGGACTTTAAGACTGTGCAGGGATGGCCTCGCATGGGTGGGCGTTGCCCGTTCCGAAGTTCAAATGGAGACTGGGAACGAGTTTTTAATTTCAACCTTATTAATTAACAAACGAGACCAGTTACAAGAAAGATAATATCAAAAGTAGCCAGTTTACCAAGTTTAAGGTTGTTTGGTTAGATTGCAGCCATCTAGTAGGATTAAAAAAAAACCGGAGACATAGATATTATGCAATAGAGCCAACCTAGGACTCGTAAACGAGCTAATTTTTTAGATCTTTTAGGCGGCTGGGGTAGCTTTTTGATATGATGTAATTCAAGCGGTTAGCATTAATTAGTATCGCCCAACCAGTGAACTAATGCAAATCCTGCATTTTCATTGGCTACGCTACTAGAGTAGCGAAAAGCGTGACGCTTTCTTTCGCTTTGTTCGCAAATAAATATTTCTTCAACTTGCATTTGCTAACTTCATTATTGCGTTTTCTGTCCGACTAGTTGGGTGATACTAAAACAATTAGACCCTTCGCCCTCAAGGGCCACGGGTCAACAGCCCATTGGGCTTCGCCTCATGGGCTATTGAGCCGTAACCCTTGCGGGCTACGGGTCTAATTGTTAAATAACATAGGGTGAGGAAGATTCGGTGACCAGCGGTCAGGATTAGGGGTTTATTGGGGATTGTCATTTTTGCAGGTTTCAGAAAACTGCTTCACCCCCGTGTTTTCTAAAGCTGCCCAATTCAAACAATGTATAAACTAATGCCAGCCCTTTTTTGAACTTCGTAACGTGCAGAATTTTCGTACTTGTAATTAGCTCTGTATGCTACGGTTGTTGCTCATTACATGTGACAGTCCCAAAGGGATTGTTCCTTTACCTCTTTTCTTCCTGCCAGCGTGCAAATAGGCGACCATTTTACAGTTCTGAGCTGAGTTATCAGGCCTTTGAATGAAAGCGAGGCTGGAGTTCAACAGACGCAACTTTTCATGCAACATTGTAGGGTGTTGCGGCTCGTTGTTGCGAACGGAGGTGGTCAAACACGCACATGTTGCGACGTTGTTTGGTTTTCCACCAAATTAGGGCTTAGGAGAAGCCTATCTTGTAGGCAAGGCTGATAACAACAATAACAACAGCAACTTGCTTCTGTCTCTTTTTAACTTTCTACGTCAAAGGGTGATGGCTACCAATAGTATCCACTTGTTCGCAAGTCAATTTCTTCGATTTCGGCTTAGCGGTCTGTTTTCTTATTAGCCTATTAGCCGGCAAGCAGGCTCTTTTGTAAGTTTGTGACGGCTGGAGCCCTGCGCGCGGTGAAGCCGCGAGAGTATTGGGCCGGAAAAGAAGCCACGTGTAGCATTGCAGTTTGGTCTTCCGTGGCAGATAGTCTTCTCACCTTGTGACCAATTATAAGCGTTTTTCTTTCTACTCGAGCCTAAACCCCACTATTCCACTTTCCTTAGCCCCCTCAAGAACGAATTTTACTAGAAGACCAAACTGCGTTGGCCAAGGCAGATCGCAGTATGTATGTGACTGGCCCATCATATCCCATTAGGTCAGAGGACATGTCTGCAACAGAGGACATAAGTGCAATGGTACAGCCACGAAGCCCAGGCTATCGTATTATGGAAATTACAGAGTGCGATGAGACAGGCTGGGAAACGAGCAAAACTGGCGGATACATGAAGCGATTTACAAAAGCGACAGTTCCACTAACATTCTGACGGAAGTTATAACTGAATTACGTATTTAACGGTAAAGTTTCATGAACCAACCTAACAATGTTGCGAAAGGTGGTCAAACAGACGCAACATGTTGCAGCATTCCCGAGAACAATAGAAATGTCGTGAGATGTTACATGAAAAATTTCACCCAATTCAAACTCGTCACAACATCCACCACGCAACATGTTGCAACACACTGCAACCTCGTTCCCAGGACCTCTCGCCCCAGAAGCCAAGGGAAAGGTCCTGGGAACGAGGTTGGCAACCCCCGTGCAACATGCCACAACAAGGTGGACAAACAGACACAACATGTTGCGAGCATCGATGTTGCGTGAAATGTTGCGTCTGTTTGACCGGGGATTTAAACCTCACTGCTTTTGCTACGTAATGTCTCGATCAATTCAAAGAGTGCCCTTCCCCCTTACCCTAGTCCTGTTCCCGGACTCCCTCTTACGCCGCCCTGAAAATGGGCCTGGAACCCAGTTTCAGGGCGGGGTAAGAGGGAGCCCCGGAACAGGACTACCCTCACGGGCAAATCCTCGGGCATTTGACCTTTTAGAACAATTTTGTTCAAATTCCCCACGATGTTGCCAGTTATTACGGTCAAATGCCCCATCAGGAAGGCCTTCACAAAACGTCAATTTGTGCTGTCAACGCTTTTCGAGTCTCTTTGTCACCGCTTCAGACTCTTAAAAAAGGCATTCTTTTCAGCAACAAAACCCACGCGGAATCGCGGAATGACTCTCGAGCAAATTGATCGAGGAATAAATTACGTAATCCTCCAGCTTGTCGCCCTTCTTGATACAGTAATCAATTGGCCAACCACGTGGGCTTCGTCTTGCATCAAATTTCCCACAATACGGTGCCAAACTCCATCAAATGCCCTGGGTAAGCCCATGGGGATGGGGGAGGGGAGGAGATTCGATTATTTGAAAAGAAACATTAGGGAGCCAAGTGCCTATGAAGTAAAAAATTTATTGCTCTAATATGATAGTTTAGTATTTTCTGATTCTAAATATGTAGGTTTTAGGCACTAAAAGATTCGCAACGCGGAATAAATGAAACCGAAAGTTTCAAATTTGGCGGCTAAAAGTGTCTCCATCTTGCGCGCGGCCAAAACGATCGTATTACAAACCTGTGACGTAGGAAATACTTCAGCAACAACTCTTCGAGGCATTTTCTACGTCATCAGCATTGTCAGGAACAAAGACTCGTTCCCAGTCCACGGGACACGATTTGGTGAATTTTGAGGTTATTGGGAGGGAGAAAAAATGGGGTTTTAGTAGGTTTTGTCGAATTTCGTTTTTCATTTCGTAATCAAGACACCACAAACTTCAAAAATACGCAAAAAAAAAAAAAAATTACTTCATAGGCACTTTAAAGCAAAGGCGTTTTTGAGCGACGCGCGTCAACCGGAAGTTATAGAGACAATTTGCTACAAAATTTGAGCGAAAGCACTGCCGAAAAGCTCACTTCCGGTCTACGAACGCCGCTGAAAAACGCCTTTGCTTAAGCTCCCTAATACCAAGGAGCACGGTCGCAGGGTCTGTAAAGGCAAAATCATGGAACAACAAAGCTAAAGAAGTCCATCACACGGCATTTTTTTTTGTCAAGAAGGCAAGGAAATCGCAGCTGACATCGAAACTCTAAAATACGGGAATCAATAAAGCCACTGTTACACGTTGAAACTTCTAGCTGAAACATGTGTGCAACGGCGCTGCGAAACAAGCGTCATGAAGTGGTGTTACACGGTGAAACTTTTGTTTTTATCACCACTGAAATCGTGAAACTTGTCTCGCAACGGAAGTTCAAAAAAGTTTCACGAAACCGACCATGTTACATAGTGCAACGCCTGGTGAAACTTGTTTGGCAGCGTCGTTGCACATAAGTTTCAGCTAAAATTTCAACGTGTAACAGCGGCTTTAACAAATTTCTTTTTTTTTAGTCGTAACCGGAGAACGCAGATCTGAAGTTCCCCTTCTCAATGTGCGCAACCTTGATTGGCCTTCTCGTTGAATATTAAGGGTTAGGGGTTAGTAATCAGTTTATCATCATCTTTTTTCACGGTAATACAAACATCAGGGATTATAAATTTACATAGACAGAACAATAAGGCCCCAAATCCACCCCCCCCTGCACGGGGGTACCCCCTATATCAGGTATATAGGTATATGCCACCCCAAAGGGTATGTTTTTTTCGAGCCGGTTGGGTTTGAAAACGGATATAGTGATTTTTAACATTATACACACCGTATGGTCTTAAATCGGGTATGGCTTTCAAGGGGAGCACGAGAGTGTATTAACGTATATGTTCTTTCAACTCCAAATGAATAATAGAGGAAGAGAAGTAACCGAAATGTATTATCATTGGAGCTTAACTTTCGGGTGAATTTTACCAATTCTTGACTTCGGCATTGCTCAACTTCTCTCGGACAAAGTAATGGATTAATTTGCAAACTAAGTACAACTTTCAGAAGCCAGGTCTGAAAACGGGTTTAGAAAATGGCATGTTTTGGTCTGAAACAGGGTCAGGATTTGAGGAACTGGGTGGCACATCCCTGTCGAGAATTCCGAGGAGTAACCCCGCGGGCATATCCCTTCCTGGTTAAACAGGTATTTCACGAAATGAAATGATCCCCATCGACAAAGCATCTTGTTTCAAAAACTCTATCCTCACTAGTAGCTTGGTAGAACAAAGTTTTTTAAGTAAAAACTTCGTGCGACCCGATATCCCCTTACACTATTGAGATGGAAATTTCCGGTGCAGTGGATTATTTCAGCACACTTCAGTGTGTCGCAGCTGGATTCAGTTCTCTTTGGCTGCAAATTGTTCTGACAAAACTCCAGTAATCGCCTCTCCCTTTTGCTGAAACTGAGTTTTCAGTCGTCTGTGATTGAAATTCTTTACCTATGATAACCCGAAAAAAATTCTGCAAATAATGTTTACGGCTGATTATTCACATTATTGAGTTTTTCACCGTTTTAGCGTTTCTGGATCGCTTCGTTAAATGACGTAACCTCTAACCCTTAAGCACCTTGAAACTTAATCACTTCCTTTCACTGTTCACAATCGCTCTGAAAACAGGAAGATCTTCGATCCATGAGAGCGGTGAGGCATCCACGATAAATCAGTTCCAAGCTAGTAACAAAACACACCTGGAATCATGAAGCAGTGTGGCAGCTTACTGCTCTCTTTTTCCTCGTTATGTATCCTTTATGCTGTGGGTAAGTACTTTTGCTTGTCATCATAAAAGAATATCGGCACGACGGATCCCCCGGAACGAGCCAAAAAAGCAGCTGGGTAATTTTCTCAGCTGGTAAATTCTCGTTCTTCGTCACATCGCCAGCGCATGCAGCTCTTCTATACAGTACAAGTTGAATGCAACATTATGGAAGGAGCTAACAGTTGTTGTATTGAACTTGGATCCCGTGGGCCTCATACTTTACACAGCCAGCCAGTAATGTGAATCAACTGAAGAAGCTGAGGATCGTCGTGACGGTTTACACCTTCTACCAGTTAATTTTTCCGTTAAAAATAATACTGGAATTTAGTTCATGCTAAAACAGACGGAATGATTCAAATCACGAAGCGTGTAATTTGATGCATGACTGATGTATCAGTTGTCTCTTCAGATCTAAGCTGTTTCCTTGTATTGTTTTGCGCCATCCAAAACCATCACTCAGTTGGTTGGATGCTCAGTGAAAGAAATATTTTGTAGCCCGAAGTTCCAAAAGGACTGGGATCTAGTTTAATATTGTTCGCATTGGACATAGTTTGTTGCTACCTTAGTTTGAAGATTTAATGAATGTAACTGGTGTAACTCGAAAACATACAATTCATGAGCCAATGTTTCGACACTCCTGCCAAGTGCCCTCATCGGGGTCATTTTAAAAATTAAAACCGACCATCAGAAAGACCGCTTAAATCAGTAACTTAATTAACCAAGTCTAGTAGGGTTCGCCGCATGGTAAGTAAGCACACTGTGATTTGTCAGTGGTCGCCGAAATTCTATACAAACAAGAGGCGTTCACGTGGGATGCTTTGATCGACGAATGACTGCCAACAGTCACGGTGTTATACGAACAAATAAACTTAAATAAAATGCTTATATCAACACTCGGTACGGCATTACAACCTAGGCCTTTATAGATTATGCTAGTAGCATAATTTTTTTTTGGGCGAAATTATGCTAAAATTATGCTCTTTTTTCCAAATTATGCCCCCTTTTTTTAAATTATGCTCTTTGAAAAAATTGCAAATAAGTCCAAAAATACATTTTTTTAATTAGAAGCCGTTGGTCTACAAGAAAGAAACGCAACAAATCCACAAGGAAATTAATGGCCGACGCCATTTTGTAATTTGTAGCCTTGCCTGATGAGAGATACTGGGACCAACATGGCCTACAGTGTGACTTCCGGTTCCGGTGCACCCCAGACCCGGGCTCAGACCGTTTCAGACGCCGCTCAGGGATTCACAGTGAACTACAAATGCTACTACTTGAACTAAACCTTAAAACATGGAATAACGTCACCAAGTGATGAACAATGATCAAATTGTAGCATCAAAAATGATCCGACAATTATCAAAATATGTGAATTATGCTAGCATTGCTACTTGGCAGAAATTATGCCAGTTTGCTCAAATTATGCCAAAAATTATGCTAGCATAATCTATAAAGGCCTATTTTTACAACCGCGGTGTTGCTGGTACTGCGTCAAAAGGCAAATTAGGAGACGACAGTTTGCCCACAGGCATCCCAAGCTCGAAATGAGAAAGCGGCAGACGTACGTGACCTTTGCCTTACTGATCATAGGGTCCATGAAGGTATTGCGTTACAGCGGCAATCATAACGTTTTGTATGGGAAAGAAATTGGCTTGTTTTTGAAGACCGAAATCACTGTTATTACACAATAAATTTATTCTGTTGCATTCCTTTTTGTCTGTCTACTTCTTAGGTTGATCTCTGTTGATTTCGCCGACTTTCCTACCTCAGCTTTCCTTCTTCTTTCCCGACACCCAGCCAATCGATGGGCCTCAATTTTTAATTCGATTAAAATCTAAAAACTCGCCCCAGGTCTTCATTTAAACTTCGAAATGGCCTACTACTATTGCGCGTGCACCCTATGCAACTTGCCTGCCACACCTCCACGCCCCCCAACCTCCCCACGCCCGCCCAACCCATTGGTGCGGTATCGCAGTGCTCAGTGCTGTGGCCTTGTGCAACCATGAATATTGAGTAGAAACGAAGGAACGGGCAACCTAGCACTTGTTTCTTCTTCTGTTTATTAGGTTTGCATGATAACATCCAAGTCATCAACAACTATGAGCTTAGTGATATACAGATCGATGACCAGCTGAACCCCCTTCATTTTGGTGAGTTCGTGTAATTTCAGGTCGACGAAGGATCCCGATTCCTAACCCAGTCGGTGACGTTTTTACAGCCGTCGGAAGAATATCGTACCCGCCCTGCTTTTCTCAGGACAAACGTAGTTAAGCCGCTTTTTCCTCGGCAAAACCAGTGACATTTAGCGTTGGCACTTTGAGAGCAAAGATTTTAAAAATATTTCAAGACAAATCTCAAAAATAAGCAAAGGGAAACACACTTAGAAAACCTCCCGTACTTCATAACGTATCGTTATTTTCAGTTAATTAATTAATTATAATTACTTAGTTAATTAGTTTTAATTAATTAATTTTAATTAGTTGTAATTAATTTTAATTAATTTGTTTCTGAAGTCTCAGATATTGTCTGAGCAGCAACCGATCGTTCTTAAAGCTTAGCCAGGCTCTTGAATCTCAATAGGATTGATTGAGTTTGAAAGTTGGTTACCTGAAGGTACACTGGAAGCTTTTCACACCATTGTGGTTTTTGAGGATTTTCCTCGGCAAGTGCCCTTATTTTTATCTGTTATTTGCATCCTTCAGATGGTCCCGTTGAGAAAGTTTCCGCATTTGAACGAGATCTTCCAAGTCACTCAGCGGTTCGAGTGCGGCGTCAGATTTTGGTCGAGGAAAATTTACAAAAGGTCCGAGGTCTCACAGCCAGGCAGGAATGCAATGGAATCCTTTTAATGTGGGACAGACTGTCCTTGCCTTTCAGGTATGGGGGGTGAACGCTAATGTAAACACTGTGATACAATCCCTGTACCTTTAACTCTTTTCCGTTTGTTTTGGTAAAACAGAGTGATCTACGCCAAAAACACTCGAGGTATATAACAATCATGTTGAACCTTCCGCCGAAAACAGCTGGTTTTTGTTTTTCATAAGAATCTCATCTCTCCGTCACATTGCTTTTTCCGGATCTTATTTTTGCTCTCTAGTCCAAACAGACCATCAGTCAACGAGGAGTTCAAGCATTTTAACATTTATCGAAGTTCATCTAATTTTCACAATGTGGCCGGTATGACACCGTTTGTATCGGGGAAGCTGGATAAGACCTTACAGAATTCTGGAACAAATCATTTCAAGGATTTATACCCCCCTGTTGACACAGAGCTGTATTATGCTGTGACAATGGTGAACGGAGACGGTCAGGAAGACAAAGATGTAGAGGCGAAGAAGGTAGGATTTTGTCCGTTCGGCATTTGCTGTCAGACCTGTTGTATCATTAGCCGTCTAAAGTGTATTTTGTGTCAGCCATTTCATGACTTATTATATACATGTTGGACTGACCTATGGACATTCCATGTTTAATTACACGATCTATAGAGTGAGAACCTCGTGCTCGGTAGCCATGTTGGCTTTCTACATTAAAGTCAAGAGTTTGTTCTTTCTATCCTAGTTTCTTGTGCATCGTTTATCGACAAAACTACAACAAGACCGACATTGATCAAAGTGCATCTCTAAATGAGAGTTTGCAATTGCTAGTGAGGCGATGGAGTCTAAGTGTGTATACAGAAACCAGCGCAGGACAAGCACAGGACACAATTAAACAAAGTATAGCTCATAGGGAATACAATCGAAACGTTTCTTTCCAGTGTAAAGTTGCCCTGTTTCACAGACAACTCAGGGTCCGCAAGGGAGGGAAGGAGGGGGAGGGGGTCCCTGGAGCCCTAGATTTGCCTTGGAGCTCGGTCCCCAGCCACTTCACTTTCTGGAGTCCTGAAACGGCGTTTTTGGCTGCATAGCCCGGAACCCTGAGATTTTCCCCTCGGAGCGCACAGCCCTGACTTATTCTGCTTTTATAGTATTACCTGAATCCTATATTTTTATTTGCCGGCACAGTTAATACTATTGCTTAAGCAAGAACAACGACGACGGCCACGACAACGTCATCTAAAAACATAACTTCGCGTTATTGTCATCACTTAGCGCTTATTCCAACTCGATCCGCGTGAAAAACAATTACTAACTGTCCAGGAACAGAATTGGTGTGAACGCCGTTAAAGTTAAGACAAAGAATGGAAAATTAATGGTGTTGCACTCACGTCCTACACAATACTTCAAATTTGGACTTTTCACGTCGTTGTTAAGCCGAGAACGGCAAAGAAATGTACCACTGAAATGTGAAACGCTCGTGCAGAGCGTGCACAGCCATTGTTTTTGCTCATTAAACATTTTGTTTTGTGGCGTTCTCGTTGTCGTCGACTTCGTCGTTGCTTAAGCTCGCTATTAAAGCATCCGGGTGTGACGGCTCTTCACAAAAGCAAAAATTGAAGTATAACGACAGATCAAACTGCCTGTATCAATATGCCTGAGAGCACTAAAAGTAACATAAACAACGAGTAATCTTTAATGGCGGGAAGCCAAAAACCGCTCCTCGCACATCCGGTAACATCCAAATATAGGCCCGACAACAAGGGCATGTCACGCAACATGTTACACTGCCTAGCAATACAATCTGTCTCAATGGATGTAACTAGCGTTGGTTTTACACAAATATCCCTCAAGACAAAGGGATCACAACTATATGCCCAGCATACGAAGATCATGTTACCAAAAAGGTCATCTGGTCCCTACCCGGTCCCTACATCAAGCCAAGCTTCAGCCATTTTATTGGAGCCACTCGTGCGTCCCTGAAGTTGCCTTGTTCCAGCTTGCTCGCACTTGAAAATAATTCTGCGTAATTCAGCCAGGCCACTACCGTCAAACTCTTGCGCTTCCTATTTCAAAGATTTTTTTGAACGGAAAGTGTCATGCGACCAAGTCAGTATTCCAGATAAGAAGCGGGTCTTGGGTCAAAAGCCCAACCAAGCTAAGCAGCTGACACGGCAAATCAAGTGGTACACTTCAGAAAAATGTGTAGAGACCTGCTGGTATTGACCCCTTCCGAGAGAAAATAAAGGGGAAAGACAGGGCACTCCCCATACATGGTAATACGTTTCAAGTTATTTTTAGATCGACTCCCACGCTGTACAGATCCCAGGGGGATTAGACAACAGCCAATCATATGGCGGGAATTTGTTTCGCGTGAATAGCCCACGCTCAAAGAACACATTCTCTCCATATGATTGGTTGGCACCCTGCCTCAGTAACTTAACTGGAACACTGCCAGTACTACCAGCAAAGTGTGGCATTGATTGAGCTTTTTTACCAGTCAACTTACCCAAATTGCCAAATTGGTAGGTAATGGAACAAAAGTTGCTCAGTAGTCCAGGGGAAGAAAACAGAGTTAATTTCAACTGAAATACAATGGTCAAGTACTATTAGCAAACACCATTCCAAGCTGATTCACATGCAATCCAGGTTCTCTATTCGTGTCAAGGTAGTGCTTCAACACCGGTTTTACATGGGAAAATAAAGGCACATATGGGGCGAAGTTCAAATCTGGACATTTGTGCGAATTTACGAACAAGAATTGATGAAACTTACCACATGGTTAGTTGTGATTGTCCTTAATGCTTACGGAGGTTCGGAAAATAAGGTCCGCTTCACCTACATACAAGCAAGACGGAAAGGTAGGAGGCTGGCACCGGCATCTTAGCTTCAATCGACCTCATTCCAGTACGACTATTTTCACGAAAATCGAATCCAGTGGGTAAATAAACACAGCCGACTGGTAGGAGAGGAGTCGATCGAGACCCTGAAGCCACTCAAGCCTCTCTAGCTTGCTAAGGGAAGCCAGCAGGCTCTGTGTGAAATTCGCACATCAATCTTTCAAAATTAATTGTCTCTCCGAGGCCGTGGGAATCACATGGCTTTCGAAAATGGCGGACGAATGGATTCTGAGCAATATTTCCCAAGGGTGTAGGCAAGCATGGGTTTGCTTTTGATCCCCTCCCAGTCGGGGAACTCGGCCGAGTTCACCGCCATCCCCACAGTACCACACCTCGAATGGTTGAGGTGCTAGTTTCACAGAGCCTGCTGGCTTCGCTTAGCAAGCTATAAAGGCTTGAATTGTTTCAGAGTTTCGATGAACTCCTATTCTACAAGCCTGGCGTGTTTATTTAGCGATTGGATTCGATTTTCGTGAAAAACGTCGTGAAAAAATTTAGGACTTCAACGGGGTTTGAACCCGTGACCTCGCGATGCCGGTGCGACGCTCAACCCAACTGAGCTATGAAGTCCAGAATTTTTTCAGGCTTCTCTATGCAATTGCTTAAATTGCGTTCATAACTGCGAGGATCATAGCTTGACTTGAAAAAAAGTTAATTTTCATTCTCACCTGAATTTATGATTATGTCGTAGGTTGAGTTTGTGGCTTCAATGCAAAGGTTAGGACGTTTATTCAAAGTCGTTCCGGATGCCATCACTGGGAAAGTGTTACATCACGACACAGCCTACAATCCTGTACGCAACCAATACTTTGTTACGTTTGACTTGGACGTTGATAACGATGCTCTCCCAGATCAGATATATGCGTTGCGGTTAGACACTAAAGGAGCAGTGGTGGACAGACGAATGCTCAACTGCACTGCTAATATCGGCAATAGAGCAGGTAATCAACAAATACTAGGGTATCGTGCCTTCAATGATCTGACTAAGTACTCAGTTTCGAGCAGTTTTCCGGTTTTCACACGAGTGTCGAAGTAATAACACGACTGCGATTGCAACGCTTAGGCAGCGTTTACACGGACGCGGTTTCAAAGTGACGCGGTTTCAAGGGTTCGCCGTTTACACGACAGACGAAAATGTTTCGGTGTGCAAAACGCGCCACTTTTGTCAGCGTTTTCAAAACGACCTGGTTTCTGTAACGGCTCAATCGGCATCGTGTAAACGGAAGGCAAAACCGCATCGAAAACGATGCGGTTCCATAGGAAACCGCGTCCGTGTAAATGCTACCTTAGTGATTGGCTCAAAAATCTTATGCCATTTTTTTTGAACAGCAAAACCAAAACGAATTGCGACTCACAAGTGCGCATTTTCCCTCAGTTACAAATAATTGCTTCAAATTCTGATTGGCTCATCGGTCTATTTGCGCCACTTGTGATTGGTTAGAGTAGTTTCTCTGGTTTTCGTTTAAAGATAGTCAGTGAAAAACCCCTCTAGAAACGAATCCGGCAGTACTGTGTCCCACACAAGTTCTTCATTGTATCTTTAGACTCGGGTGTGCAAACCTCTCGATATGGTGCTGACCTGTTTGAGAGATCTCAATAACATTCTTTTGCATGATCCGAAAGAAGCATTTCATCTACAGACTAAGCCTGCATAACAGGCGGCGTTTAAATCCCTCCACCTCCCAGGCCCTTGCCTCTCGGGCTCACGCTATTGTCTAGTGCTTCGCGCTCGGCGAAATAGACGCCAGTTATGCATGCTACTACAGACCCGAAGCTAGAACCACCACCATACATTTAAATGCTGGAGCCATTTGTCATCAGCCTTCTGGTTGAAAGATTTAAATGTTGCTTGCGTTTTGGAGGTTATTTGTCAGTGGGCTTACCATTCGGTCTGATTTGTTGACTGTTCGCACTCCGTAGGGAACCAAGGCTGGCCGAGTGTTGTTTATAATGTTATGAAGGATGAATACTTCATAGCTTTTCAGTTTCGAAGCGGTACCATGCAGTACTTTTCAAACAAGTTTATCATTATCAGCCAGAGAGTGCGGAGCTGGGAGACAGAGCGAGCAGCTGGCCCATCTTTGCTCGTGAAGGCCAATGGGCGAGGAGGAGACCCGACTGACTGGGTTGACTCAACGAATCCTTTGGTCAAGTACAACAGCGTCACAGGTAGGAGGTCACGTTATATAGCACGTGTTTAACTCTCCTCTTCTGAACAACTCCGCAGTGAAGCCTTGTGCGGTTATACGTGCTCGTATAAAGGTTATTAAAGTGAAATCGTGGCAGACCATGAACCTTGAGTCAAAACCATAATTGCCAATCTATATATTCGGAACAGAGGCAGATAGAGCAGTTTTCACTCGAGTGTAGATTAAGTAATTGCGATTGCTTTGGTTTTAACTAATAAACTAATAGACTGATTTCTTATAAGAAACGATTTGGAAATACATGAGACAAGAAATATTAGTGATAGAGACCGACGTTTCGGTGCATCTTGCGCCATTACAGGGTCGTAACGAAGTATATTTTTTCATCGCTGATCCCGTAATTTTACCCAAATTTTTGATCCCTGGTTCCCAAAAGTGATGAGAATTTTGATCCCTGATCCCGCAGAATTTTGTTGATCCAGAACGCCTGATCCTTCATCCAATGAAAAACACCGCTGATCCCGATCCCGGGGGTTGTGATCCCAGATCCCGGGGCTGTGATCCCGAATCCCACCCTTTTTTCGGCCTTTGATCCCTGATCCCATATACCTCGTTACGACCCTGCCATTATCAAGGTTATATAATTAATGATAAAATGCCGTTTGTGAAGAGGCTAAGTTGAAGCGAATAAGTTGAAGCTGAAGCTGGTTTAAGATCCTGAAATGTTGTGTATTCAGGATCTTGAACCAGCACTGAATGTACAGTCTGATTCTCCTCGTGCTAAAGTATTCATGTAATTAGCATGGCACTCTTTTATGCAAATTCGCTTCAACTTAGCCTCTTCACAAACCGCATTTTATCATCAATCATGTAACCTCGATAATGGCGCAAGATGCACAGAAACGTCGGTTTCTAAGACTGATTTCTGTATATTAAAATTCACTCTTGGACAATAGGCATCATTTTGAAGCTGCGGGAAAAAAATTTCATACAAATCTTACTTTGTTCCCCAGAGCTTCGATGTCAATTATTATTTGAAGTGTAATTTTGTAATATCGAAAATTGTTTATTGCAACTTGGTCTCTTTCCTTTTCTTGCTCTCAGCGGGCTGCCTTTATTTGCTTCGTTTTCTGATTGGACAGTAAAACTTAGTCGTGAAGAGACACTTCGATGATATGGCGGCCATTTTGAATCATATTGTTTCAAATAGCTATTATGGGATGCCCAGGGGGCAAATGCATACTAATTTACCCCCTGTGCAGCCCATAATATCTTTTAAAACAATAGAAATCAAAATGGCCGCCGTATCGTCGAAGTAGATTATTACTTCGATTTGCGGTTGGTTGCACGCTGTATTTCCTTTAGAACGTGATTTGCGATTGAAAGTCGCTCTATCAATACAACGAAATAATCAGAAATTAAAAAAGCGTGGACTTTGGTCAATTTCTAAAGGGACATTATTTCTATAATAATAATAATAATAATAATAAATTTCTATAGCGCCCTATTCTAGAGCTCTAAGGCGCTTTGCAATAAAATGCTTAAAAAGCAGTGACTTAGTTAATTATAAATCCGAAAAAATACTACAGCGAAACTACAAATTAAAATAGCGCTTAAAAAGATAACTTTTAAGTTTGCTTTTAAAAGATGTAAGATTTAGACTACATTTTATATGCTCTGGAAGATTATTCCAAAGTTTAGGGGCGCAAACCGAAAAAGCACGATCACCACAAAATTTTAACCTCGATCTGTCACTAACAAGTTCATAGATGGCTTGTAAGTTTGTAACAAATCACGAATGTAGCTAGGACTTAAATTATTTAAAGCTTTAAAAGTCAACAGTGAGATTTTAAAAATAATCCTCTGCTCTACGGGAAGCCAGTGTAGTTCTCTCAGTAAACAACAACAAAGTGTGGCTTAGGTAATTAGTGTTATTAGCAACACCGTGAAAATCAAAATGGCGCTTTCGGGTTCCTAGATATTTTCGGGTTCCTAGATATTTTCCGCTATAAATGGCCAAAACAGCTTTATTTTCTACACTATGTGTTTTTTTGTTAGTCCATCCTTGTGTTCTAGATTCACTCGATTTCATGATGTGGAAATGATTTGATTGTTTTCAATGTTTTTAAAGTATTCATTACACCCATTTTGAAATCACTGGTGATCCTTGCAATCTGATTGGCTCTCAGCGGTGTGATTTATTCACAAATCTCACCATTTTTTTGCTGTAAATCGCATCCTTTTATTACCCCATCAAAATGGTCAAATTTGTGTCATGCAATTTTGGTCTGAAATCGTACTTGTGATTTTACACCAAATTGCACTCGAAGCAGTTCAATTACCATTATAAATTTAGCACTTGAAATTTTGACGAAAAACTTGATCTTACTCCCGTGGTAGTGCCCCTTAAATTTAACCAAACGACCCGATTAAGGCTCATTTTCCAAGGTATATCATTTGAAATCTCAAAACATCTCAACTAAAACGTCCCAAGATTACTGAAGTACTTTATGCCGTCGACCGGAGGCCAAGAAGATAGGTCAGTGAGAATGCATACAATACACAGCTTCAAATGACTGGAAATCGCCACAAGACTGTAGTAATTAACAGTCGGAACGAAGAGAAGTCAAATTAGTTTATTACATGACTGAAACACCGAAACGAACACGAACTGAACTAAAATAAACGGTATTGAACAAAACACGAAATTACGTGAGTAGCGAGTCCTTATATGAGTGCTTGACATTAAGCGAGTCACTCTTGAGAGACGCAGTTACACCGGTTCACGTTAACTCTCTAGAGGCAATTAACACTTAAACGACTCACGACTCATTCAACATTTTTAAAAACTGACCCCCCCCCCCCAGGGGGAGATCCTTGTTCCCTTGTTTCCCCTAAAAATTTGCTTGAGTTCCCTTGTTCCCGAAATTAATTCCGAACTTTTCCCCAGCTTTTCGATCCCTAAAATGGTTTGTGCTCCCTTGTTCCCTGAGATATTTTGTCTTTGTTCCCCTGTTCCTCAGTTTAAATTAGTCATGTTCCCTTGTTCTTCAAAACCTCTGGGAGGGGCTCAAAACTGTTAAAATCATTGGGCCGGTTATTTAAACGAAGTGTAAGTTAGACCGCGGTTTACGACAATCATGTTACCTCCGGACCTTTCTACAAGTGATCTGCGTTAAGAATATATATGCTTTTCTCCTCTGCTCTTGCCTTCTCGAAACTGTTTTCGACGATGAACAGCCAAAATATACTAGTGTTTGGGAAAGTGAAAGTGACTTGGAACGCGGTTTTGTTAAGCGCCGGCTAAACTCTGTCTAAATAACCGACCCATTAAGTTTAGATCCACATACCACTAATAAGCGCTAGCATGCAAACAATTTGTCGTAAGTCTTGTGTACATATCATCGTCTTGCATGTGCCTTACACAGCTTCTGATCACAAAAAAAGGTGTAAACCTTTTTATTTATTTCAAGGTGGTTATGTGGCAGCCGCTGTAGTAAACGGAGGACGAAAGGAAGTAGCAGGTCTATTTGTTGACTTCAGAGGAAAAGTTTTAAAAGCTGAAGCAGTCTGCGACTTCAAAGGAGACGCTTATGAACCAAATATCTTCTTTGATTCGAGGAGAAACGAATTCTACTTCACGTGCACTGTTGCGAGTGGCGGTGTTGCAAAGGCTGATTTCAGTTTACAGTCTGGATTGACAATGATAATTCTCACCAAGAAAGATGCTTATGGTGACCATGCGTCTAACACAGAGAACGCTGAAACAAAGAACTTTGTTGGTTACACAAACAAGACGTTTGCAAGAACCAGTGGGTATTATAACGAACTCACTGACAGGTAGAACGTTTTCTCATATAGCCGTCACTTAAATGAGACAGTTGCTTTCTGCGCATGCGTTGCTTGATCAGTTCTTGTGTAAACTGTCCCCCAGGGGGAAATAGATTTATCCACGGTTCACTAGTCAGTATACAGTATACAGAGTGTTATCTAAATGAAGCAGTACTAGTACTCCAAGCTCAGTAGCAGAAAATCTTGAGCTTCAAAAAGGAAAACAATTGTGTAAAACCGTAAAAACACGATCAAATCTTTTAGGCAATTTTCAGCGAGTTTTTAATTCTACCGTTTCTCACACATAGAGAGAAGAATCAGTAGAATTAAAAACTCAAAAACGCAAAAACAACAGAGAAAACAAGAAGGCTCACAAATGAGGCAATGTAGGCTGTTTTTGTTCAAGATTTGATCGTATTTTTAAGGTTTTACATACAGTTGTTTTTCCCCCAAACAAATCCGTTTTTCAGCTTTCGGTTTGCTGCTGAGCTTGATTTACCTGTGATGATACCTTGCATTATAAAATAATTAGGATAGTGCGCGCTCTCTCATTGGTCAATAGGTGTGTTAGATTAGAGTATGTAAACACGGTTGTGACATCATGCAAATTTTGATTGGTTCATGTGTTGTCAGATGCGCGTTTTGATTGGCTAGTAGGAAATATGATTGCTCAGAACGTGTTTCAAGAACATGTATTTCGACTGTGTCTCGGGTTTGCATAACTGTGTCGAATTTTCCTAACCCCTTATGGCTGTGTAAACGTGGAAAAAGTCCTCTATTGCTTAATTACTAAGCATTCTTCTAAACGAAATGAATGAGCGTGAAATAGGATGAGAGTGTTTTGGGACCAGGGTTTACCTTCCACCGATGTGTCCCGGGTTCATTTCTCGTGTAGCGGCGTGAGCTCCGTAGATGGAGAGATCCGTGAACTCAATGAAACGGGACTCACAGATCCGGCAAGGGTTAGCATTAGATCCTATCCTCCACAGCCCCTTAGGACACATTCTGTTGTTTACACGATGTAATAATAGAGAGATTTAGCATCGCGTTTAGGGCAAACGGTAAACGTCAGGCTGAAATTTTCCGTTTACCAAAAACTCATGAAATTTATTTGATTTCAGCTAATATTTTGCCTGTGAGCCACAGCTAGCAAGCGAGTACTAAAAACAGAGAAATAAGCTAGAATAAGAGAATTTTCATGGTTTTGTGACAAGCAGCAGCCCGCCGTTGTCCGTAAACGCGATGCTAAATCTCTCTAATTTCAGTTACGCTGAAAAAGTTTGGTCAAGTGACAACACTGCAGGGAATCGATACAAGAATAATGGAATATCAGGTTAGGATGGAATTACACCCCTAACCCTACACGATGATGGGAAAATGTTTGACAATTTAGCCGGGGCTTCAGGCTTAAGGTGGGATTATTGCATCGTGTAAGCGACACAAAGTGTCTTAAGGGGCTGTGGCGGATGGGATCTAATGCTAACCTTCGAACAAGGCTAGGTTTATTGTGTTAACTTTTGACAGCGATCCTGTTTAGTGGGACATGTTTGGGCGAACGCTCTATAGTAGGTTCTGAGATTACAGCAATAGTCGGTTGATCCCGTTGAATTTTTGTCAGCCTTATAAAATCTAGGCACGTTTTTTCAGCATATAGGTGTAAGATCACGTGACAACTAAAAGAAAGCTATTATGACGTAAGTGCGGTATTGGGTAAAAAAAAATACCGAGAAATACTCAGGAAACATGAGGCATGCGGGTGCCGTTACATCTCAGACTTGGTGTCATACGTGAGTTGAGTTTCTTGGTTCCCTGCTCTGGGACCCGTTTCTCGAAAGTCCCGAAACTTTTCGGGCGTATTTCGGGAGCCATAATTCTTGCAGTATCTTGCAACACTAGACGTTTTCAGCCCTGAAACTTTGCAGTTAGTTTTCTCTTTCTTATCTTGAAAGCATGTTAAAAGACCAGATTCTCGGAATAAGCAGATCGCAGTTTTACAAATTGCTTTTCGGGCCCGGAAAGTTTTCGGGACTTTCGACAAACTGGCCCCTGCTCTGAGAGCTTTTTCCCCGGTACTACAGTTTTCCTCTCTCCTCAAAAGCCAACATTTGATTAGATGTCATTTGATTTGATTTGATTTGTAATTTCCCCAGTTAGTAGAGGACTTGCAAGTTATTCTTATCATTATGAATATCAATGTCATTATTGCTATCAATATTATTATCAATATCATTAATAATAATAATAATAATAATAATAATAATAATAATAATAATATTATCATTCTTGCTACATTGACCTAGATATCGAAACCAGTGAGGCAGCCACTTGCTGACATACTTTTTATTTAATTTTTATAGACAGAACTCACTGAATTTTCAAATTATACATTTTCCATGTTTTATTATCGAATTTGTAATTTTCTTCTATATCTGTATAATCTATTTAAAGTGTAAATTTTTATTACAGCTACAATAATATTTGTAATTCCCAACCCTAGGGAAACAAAGCAATGTAATTGAAACAAAACGAATTAATTTTCCGTCTAGTTTTTCGAATTCTTAAAAATTGCAAACATAGTTCTTTTTACCCAGGACATTTCGAATGAAAGTAGTAATAATTATATTTAACTAGGCGCGCATAGTCGTATCGGGTAATTTCTCAGCTGTCACCAGGGTCGCAAGGTGATATGGGGTAAGTCTCGTCGATGAAAAGAAAAGTCGACAAAGAAAATGAATATTAATTTGCAATTCAAAAGTGAGCAGCTTGCATTACGGTGATTCGTTTGAATACAAAGGTAATTCGGCAATACCAGATTGAGTTGTTAGGTATAGAACTTGATTAGTCAGACGCCAATCACCAGCGGGGTCGAGAAATCTGCTAGACGCAAACAGATCAGAATCTAGAGTTAGAAAATGAATTCTTGGTTTTCATGTCACGCAGATGCCAAAATAGGTCACGTTTTCTAAAGGCGGGAGCATATTTAGAGAGAACCATTCCTAGTTATAACTTTCATCAGGATCTGGATAACTTTTCCCCATAAGACAAGTAAACGCCGGTATTGTGGGAAACTATTGCTCAGTGGCTTTCACGAATGGTTAACCATTGGTGTTTGCACGTTGTAGGTTGATCCTGTTTTGGGAAGACTCAGACAGTGGAAGACACTTTCTAAAAACAGCTTCAATTCTGGTGACAAGTAAACGTTACATCCGGGAGGTTAAGCCATACAGTTGCCTGCAAACAAAGCGAGTGAGATCACCAGCGGCAGTGTACTTTCCAAGAAATCACAACCATTACCTTTTTTGGCAGGAACCAAGTGCTTCCTCTTGGGCGATTGGAGGAGAACTCCTTCAGGGTCAGTGGTTTATGTGACGTTCCTACTACACACCTTGAAGCTTTTGCCAAAGAATTCCCTCAATTTAAACGGAGGCAACAGTTACCTCTCTGGTTTGCTTTATCGCGAGATCTTGCCTTCTACACAACTTTATTTTGGGAGGTAGACAGTGTTAAGTCACTTGTTATTACGACTATTGAAGAGTATCGTGAACACAGAACGAGCGCTTTGAGCGAGAATTTGCTCTGAACCATAGGCAAGCTTTACCAGAAGTCCACAACCCAGAAATCTCGATCTGGAATGGAATGCCAGCCATCAGTTTACGGTATTAACTATTTTTAGAATGGCTGCAGCTGGATTTGTGCCATGATTTGCATTTGGCACAAGAAATACCTGGTGCAACTCTTGGTTGCGGACCAATGAGACGCGTTGTGGTTATCAGGCCCAATCTGATTGGCCATTATTATGGCGGAACCTCTATTCTTGGTTTAGATAATACCGTAAACTGATGGGTCAAGGCAAATGAGATAGACCAAGACTTCTGGGTTATGGACTTAACTAAAACCTACTGGTCATGATTCATTCCTTTATGAAGTCAGGTTTGTTCTCTGACTCCTCTACCTCCACACGCACTAACTTCACTCTCTGGCTTCCAGGTAACCTGCGAGTTGAAGCTGGCAGAGAACAAAAGCAACCCAAGCTACTTTACAACAGCAGGCTTTCGGGAGCATTTGTTTCGTGGCAAGAAGCTAACGTAGTGTACGCCCGCCAGGTTATCGTGGCAGAGCAACCCCTGTGCAGTCCCTTTTGTAGCTCGGGGCAAAAGTGTGCAGTGCAAGACACCTGTGTTTCAAATACGGGAGGTGCGCGTTGATTTTCCCGGTACAAAAAAGCCAAGCAAATTGAAAGCATGATTATATATCCGGGTGTTTCTGCGTGTTCTGGAAAGCATTGTATTTTTTTCACTTGGAATTAATCTTTATTTGGAGTATGTTTTGTTTTTTGTCTTCTGTTTCTTTTGTTTTACGTCACCGGTGCTCTGGTGGATGCAGAGAGAACCGTATATCTACACCTGGCATTGGCTTCGAGGAAACAACGTCGATTTTCATTGCTGTCGAGGCATTTTAGAGTGTCGCCATTGCATTTCTATCTCATGACTTAAGCTCTAGGAAAGAAAGCTCAGATGAAAGTTTACATAGTCAACTGCCGAAGCCAGAGGCTTACATACGCCTTATTCCAAAATGGCTGCTATTTTAATATTCTTTTGTTTTTATTCAAATTAGCCCTTTTTGCCTCGTTCAAGGTTAAATATTCTTTTGAATTTTGGGCTTAAAGACGAGGCAACAAAGGCTAATTTGAATAAAAACAAAAGAGTTTTAAAATTGCGGCCATTTTGGAATAAGGCGTATGGGAAAGACCATACAGGAGATCAGGCGAACTACCAAATGACCATACAAACAAATATATACAACTTAGGATACATAATGAAACTTAAAGCTAACTAATATATCGTATGAGGAAGAGTTCGAAGGCATTATCAGAGGAATTATGGTTCATGGTTAAACGAAAAGTTATATGATAGTTTACAAGGACTAGAAATAATCTCTGAGTTTACGTTTATAGTTTGAGAGACTGAAAGAATTGCGTAATGAGAGAAAGCTCTCAAATTTGAAGAAACACCGTTTACATGAAAATTAAGGCCAGTTTCACGTACAAGCTTGCATTTGGCCCAAGCCCACAACGCGTATGCATGGTCTTCCAGATTTCAAGTAATAGTCCTATTCGTTGATTTATCTGTCAGCGTGCTGTTTGCTATGACTACAGCGTGGAAAATATCGGTGGTCGCAAGCTTAGCACCAAAGCGGTCCATCCTTGGACATTTGTTTTCACATGCTCGACCTGCGCAAAGTCCTAATCAGCGCCTGTGATCAGTACACCTTGCAACTTCACTTTGGAATGTAATCGTCACGTATCCTTGTCTTTAGATTCCTGCACAGTACACAACGGAGGATGCAGTCACGTGTGCACGTCATTATATCACTGGAAGGTTCAATGTTCGTGCCCAAGGCACATGCAACTTCAGAGAGACGGCAAAAGCTGCCAAAGAGGTGATTTTGGCTTCAGGTTTTGTTCAAGGGTAGATTCGTTGCATTTAATGTAGTCTCTTGTCTTGAGAGAAGAAGGAGAGAGAACAAATCAATCTATCATCGCTGTCGTTCGATTGGTCAGTTGTGAATGACGCTACGCAAGGTCGCATGGAGCTGACGTTAAAAACAACCTCGCGTTGTGCGATTTTCACAAATAGATTGCAAATATTTTTCGGTGGGTAGTATGGGAATTTGTTTGCTACGATCCATTTCTCGAAAGTCCCGAAATGTTTACGGGCTCGTAAAGCAATGTGTAAAGCTACAATCTGCTTATTGC